>WOVY01010077.1:422500-544637 GCA_013436015.1 Rhipicephalus annulatus | reverse complement strand
ACCAGTGACAGCACTGAACTGTACACGGCGAGTAGTGAAGACAGCGACGAAGATTTCATCCCTGCAGTGAAGCGTAAAGCTAAAAGAAGAATGGTCGGCGCGTCTTCGCCAGCTAGCGTCTCTACCGTGAAGGCGGCGTGCAGTTCTGAACGCCATACCATACTTTTTGTTCCTGTCGACTCTTCGATCAACCTGAAGAACATGAACAGGCAAGTGATATCAGCGCGTCTCGAAGCTATCGTGCCTAAGGAGATAAAGGATATTAGACTCAACCCACGGAAGAATATCCTGGCCATAGACGTTGACCACCCGGCTGCGCTACATACACTGCGAACTGTCACTGAGCTTGGAGGCATCTATCTCAGAACTTACATCCCGCAGGATAGTGACACGACGACAGGCGTCATTTATGACGTTGATGTTTCCATACCGAACGCAGACCTTCCTGTTCTGATAAAGCCAGCTACTGGGGCAACGGACATATTGCAAGTATGCCGGCTTGGCAAATCCCGTTGCATCAAGGTGACCTTCAAAGGTGATTGCATCCCATCACATGTAAAGGTTGGTCATTTTCGTCACGTTGTCCGACCATACATCCCAAGACCACTACAGTGCCACAACTGTCTAAAACTGGGTCATGTTAGTGCTGTGTGCAACAACAAGCAAGCATGCCCACGTTGTGCCGGACCCCACAAAGCAGAGGCTTGCCAAGCAACTCTCCTAAAATGCACCAACTGCAACGGCAACCATGAGACCTCGTCCAAAGACTGCCCAGTACTGAAGAAAGAGAGGAGCATTCTGAGACAAATGGTTAAAGACGGATCCTCACGAAAGGAAGCGGTAACGGTTGTTCAACAACGGCGTTCCCGTCGACGGCGGTGCTCGAAGAAAAGAAAAAGCAGTCCTGTGCCGAAGGTGCCTTCACTAACGCCGCCACCGCCACCACGACCACAGAGACCTCCCCCGCCCCCGCCACCAGGTGGGGTACGTCCAGAGGTACCGGAAGACACTGTGGCGCTACAGAGAACATCTGGCTCTGACTGGCCCACTTTACCGCGGGTACACGTGTCTACGGAACCGCAATATCGACAGTCAACAACGAATATGCCCCCAGCAGGCAGTCTGTCCGCCCAAGAGGTACAAGTCTTTTCTGTACTGAGGTCATTCATGAGTGTTATTCGCACTCTATTGGATAGTCTACAGATCCCTGCCGCTAAATGCGCGCTGCAAATCTTGGACACACTAGAACCAGTTCTTGCCGGACTTCAGTAACAAGATGGCGCACCATAGACCGCATCAGCCTTTCCGAGAAAAAGTCAAGCGCGCTTCCATAATTCAGTGGAACGCAAGAGGTCTACAGTCAAGAATGCCTGAGTTCCGACAATTCATTTTCGAAAATAAGTTTCCCATCATCATCATTTGTGAACCGCATTTTTCAAAAATACCTCGTCTGTCGGGCTATGAATCGTTCATTTCTTCAACGTGCATTGAGCGAAGTCAAGTTGCTGTGTACATCCGTAAAGAACTCACTTACGTTCTCCAAAGAGTAGATTCTTACAATGGAAATCACTACGTGTGTCTATATGTTAAAAAGAAGAAGTTGTCGTTTACACTGATAGGCGCTTATATAGCGCCGTCAGGTCGACTAGATCAACAAATCTTGAATGGTATATTTGCAACGACTCCAGCGCCTTGGATATTGATGGGTGACTTCAACGCCCATCATCCATTGTGGGGAAGCATCAGGACAAATCGAAAAGGCACGGACCTAGTTAATCTCGCATCAGAGCACGGGCTTCAGGTGCTGAACGACGGCAGCCCTACTTATCTCCGAGGCGTAACTTACAGCAGTTGCCTGGACTTGACATTAGTGTCGCATAGCATTGTCACGAAAGTCCAATGGTTCACAGATATTGAAACACGTGGCAGCGACCATATCCCCACGTACGTGACAGTCAGAGGTTTGGACGATTCTCCTTCCCCTGGACATTCAAGACTTATTGACTGGGAAGAGTTTCAGATATCAGTGGAGAGCAAGTGCATGCACGGACCACCGGAATCCATTGAAGAAGTGATTAGTTGTGCAATGAAGACTTCCACGAAGATATGTTCGAAAGAATCGAGACGCACGGCACTCGACCAAGAGTTGGAACAACTTAGAGCGGTCCGCCGACGTGCCGAAAGACGATACAGACGCACGAAATCTATCTCTGACCTCAGAGAATCCAGACGCATTCAGAAAAAAATCCAGCGTCGAATGCACAAACTTCATGAACAACGGTGGAAGAATTTTTGTGACTCGCTAGACCCTCGAAAGCCCTTGTCTCCCGTATGGAGGACTCTTCGAGGTATTCACTCGCATCCACAACAACGTCACCCCTTCGCCGCTCTGGCGCTACATCAACGTCGCTCACAGCTTGATGTTTCTGGGGAATTTTGTGCAAAGATCGCCGGCGACATCTCTATACCGATCGATCTAATGCCACAGGATGTTCCAGCCGCACGAGATCAGCAAATGGAGGTTGCGTTCACCATGGAAGAACTTCATGCGGCATTGAACACATGCAGACGCTCATCGTCCCCAGGTCCGGATGGAGTGACCTATACTGCCCTACGTCACCTAGGCCCGAAGGCACAGCGCTGTCTCCTGGACATTTTCAATAAGTCTTGGCATGATGGAATGGTGCCTGATGAGTGGAAGTGTAGTCGCCTGGTGCCTTTGCTGAAGCCCGGAAAGTCTCCATTCGATTTGGCATCATACCGGCCTATAGCACTAGCAAGCTGCGTTGGCAAGGTCATGGAGAGGATGCTGCTTACACGCATGGAATGGTACCTGGAACATTATAACATCTATACTGATCCTATGGCTGGTTTTCGACGAGGTCGGTCCTCAGTTGATAGCGTTATTTACTTAGTGACCTCTGTTCAGCATCAGAAAGCTCAGAAGCGGCTGTCGGTAGCTCTGTTCTTAGACGTGAAGGGTGCCTATGACAACGTGACCCACGAGGCTGTTCTCAATGCTCTTGAAGCAGCTGAACTTGGAGGTCGTGTCTTTCGATGGGTAAGAAGCTACCTCACAAAGAGATCTATGTTCGTTTTAACTGAAGATGGATGTACGAACAAGTATTTCACAAGTCGTGGGGTGCCACAAGGCGGTGTTTTGAGTCCTACACTTTTCAACCTGGTTCTCGTTGGGCTCACTGAAATGCTGCCACAGACGGCTCATGTATCTCTCTACGCTGACGATATCTGCATTTGGGCGTCCGGCGTGACACGACCTCAAGTGCGCGCAAGAATACAGAAAGCGGCAACAATGACATCGACATACCTTCGCCAGCAAGGTTTGACTATCGCCACAGAAAAATGCGCAGCGGTGGCGTTTACACGCAAACCGATGTCTTTCTACTCATTGTGCATCGATGGCAGATCAATCCCATATAAGAGCACTCATAGATTCTTAGGCGTCATCGTAGATCGTGACCTAACCTGGAGCCCGCATGTCACATACCTGAAGAAAAAGCTCGTTGGCATTGAGAATGTATTCAAATTCGTCGCCGGAAAATCATGGGGCCCATCCGTGCACTCCATGTTGCAGCTTTATACAGCCCTATTTCTCGGAACTCTCCGGTACAGCCTTCCGGTCCTGTCCAACACGTGCAAGACTAACATCCGTGCACTGCAAAGCGTACAAGCCCAAGCACTTCGGACATGCCTTGGCCTTCCAAGATGCTCATCGACAGTGTCAACTATTGTTATTGCACAAGAACAACCGGTCACAACGCACATCATTGTCGAGACGCTGAGAGCGCACATTCGGCATTTATCACGGCTACCGTCACATCATTTAACGTGTTTGACAGCTCGGAGGCCCCATTCTTCGTACTGCGGTATCGTGACAAAACATCAGGACATACTACCGCCTGGCTTCAAACTTGCCATGCATCCAGCAACTGCGCCATGGAGTCTTCGTCAACCTGACGTGCGCTTATCAGTTCCTGGAATCTTTAAGAAGGCACGCATGTCAACGCTAGCCCTAAAGCAACTGACTTTGCGTCTTTTGGACGAAAGGTACTTCGACCGCATACATGTTTACACCGATGGCTCCACTAATTCCAACAGCTCCACAGGAGCAGTGGTTGTTCCATCTGAAAATGTGTTGCTTCAGTACAAGTTTTCTCACACCACGACGTCGACAGCAGCAGAGCTCGCAGCACTTCAAGGTGCAGTAAAGTACATTCTTCACCAGGAACCTAACCAATGGGCCATCTTTTGCGACTCCAGGTCAGCCTTACAGTCACTACGGTTTGTTCTGCAGCACGGGCTACATGAACAATCAGTATATCAGATAAGGCACGACTACCACGAAGCGCTCGCGGAAGGTCACGATATTGTATTTCAGTGGTTGCCGAGTCATTGCGGAATCGTTGGCAATGACCGCGCAGATGAAGCTGCTCGATCGGCTCATGACCAAGACCAGCGCACGCCCATACCACTCTTGAGAACGGACGCTGCAAGGCTACTACAATTACTTGCTCGCCGTATATCTCTCCTACAATGGAATACGCAGGGTTTCTCCAACACGCACCTGTATTTGATCGACCCAAACTTGCAACTTCGTTTGCCATCCGGGTTCCCACGATGCACCGAAACTTTACTGTGTCGCATGAGGTTGGGCGTGTCATTTACGAATTCGTACTCTCGTCTCCTTGGAATGGCGAGCACTTCGGCATGCAACATCTGCGCCTGCGAGGAAACGCTTGAGCACATTCTATGTCATTGCCCAGCATACCAGACCGAACGACGTATTATGGAAGCCAAGCTCTGTCAGCTGGATTCACGACCGCTTACAGAAGAGAAGATCCTGGGACCTTGGCCGACGGCTTCCCATACGCGCAAAGCCACGAAAGCCCTCTTGTGCTTTTTAAGAAACACCAAACTTCACGACCGCTTGTGAAAGAACTGTGCGAGGCCGTGCTGTGTAGTTTCGAGCTGACTATCTATGCTTCTCTTTCTTACTCCTCTTCTTTTCTGTCTCTTTTCGTTCTATTATTCCCCTTTTCCCCCACCCCAAGTGTAGGGTAGCCAACCGAGCCAAGCTTGGTTAACCTCCCTGCCTTTCCTCTCTATTTATCTCTCTCTCTCTCTGGTATGACGGTACGTGAATGGTTGAAGAAGGTATGTGACTGGTGCAAACATGGTAATTACGACATGCGTGTCATGTAACAACGTGACTACATGCCACACTCATGATGCGCTCTCGGCCATTTCGCTAGCTTTACATGTACTAAACTCGTATTTCGTGACACGAACGGATGACATAGGTGAATGACACATCCAAACATAATATTCACGACATGTATTTCATGTAACAACATGACTACATGCCATACTCATTATGCACTCGCGGCCGTTTCGCTAGCTGCCATATGCCAAATTTGGTATTACGTGACGTCAATGGATGACGAAGGTATGCGACTGGTGCAAACACGATAATGATGAGATGCGTGTCATGTGAAAACATGTCTACATGCCACATTTAAGGCGCCAATGCATTTCGACGTGACGCGGTGCGCGTGCTCGCCAGCGTTCATTTTGTCACGTCACGACCACGTTGCCACGCCAGGCACCGGTCCTGCCATATACTCGCAGGCACGCGCTTCGCTGCGTTGCTTTGACGCATGCGCATTTCAGCGTGTCCGGCATCCCTCCGTCATGCAAAGAGGGAGACGCAGTGTTTTCTGGGTAACGCATCGGCGCGAATTTCACGCCGGTTGCCGTCGGGCCGCGCCGACGGACGCTGGTCGCGTCGGTCGCGCCTAGCATCAGACTCTAGAGGGCTCACGTTTTGTTAACATAACGTCGCTCTGCCCAGCGTGTGCGCGCGTCAACGCAGCATTAAAGTATATTATGCCCTTCATGATGCGCCCGCGGCCGCTTTGCTAGCTCCACATATACCTAATTTGGCGTTACATGACGTAAATGCATGACCAATTATATGACTGGTGCAAACATGATAATCCTGACACGCGTGTCATGTAAGAACATGACAACATACCACGCTAATACCGTGCTCACGGCCGTTTCGCTAGATCTACATTTACTAAATGTGGTATCACGTGACGTGAATAAATGGCGAAGGTAAACGATACGTCCAAAAGTGATAATTATGACATAGAGGTCATGTACGGCATCATTTATCTCCACCTCTTCACGTTGCGCTCATTTCAAAGTGACATACCAACATTTCTCATTCGTGCTTCGCATATCATCGATTGCCACTGTACGTGGGACGTGCCAATTTTTCACCTGAAATAATATAAAGTAAGTAAAAGTCACCCTCAGAATATAAAGCACACCTACAATAGTAGATTTGGGTCTGAATTCAGTGAGTACTAGAGGCAAGGTATTGCGGTAATCAAGATATTAGGCTGTCACATTTTTGAAGGATATGGCTGGTGGTATTCGGAAGATTTGCGGTGTTGTATTGTTTTCGGAGAACCAGTTCTCAAAAATACTCGTCTATTGTGAGGCAACAGCTGTTGCTTTTAGCGGGACGGCTGAAGTGCTCTCCCATAGTTGAGTACGATGTACTTGAAATGGTTAAACTTTAAATGCGAAGCATTTCTCAGTGAACTTCGGCCAGTTTGCGCGTGTCTATCTATCTATCTATCTATCTATCTATCTATCTATCTATCTATCTATCTATCTATCTTGCCGCCTACGACTTTTAGCTGTCCTGGCCGTTTGGATAATGTTATCAATACCAAACTTGCCATGGTATAACATGACTGTATGACGAGCATAGTTGACTCGTCATAATATGAAAATCATTACATGTGTGTCATGAATGTCATGATTTACATTTCATGATCTTGCTGCTCTTGCGGTGGTTTCATTCACATGAAATGTTGCAAATTTGGTGTGATTAGACATGATTGCATGGCGAACACAAGCGACAGACCCTAGCATGAAAATCATGATATGAGTGTCATGTAACAACATGACTGCATACCACGCTCACGATACGCTGGCGGCCGTTTTGTTAGCTTCACTTATACCAAATTTAGTATTACGCGACGTGAACGTATGACAAAGGTATGAGACTGGCGCAAACATGATAAACATGAGATGCGTATTATGTAACAACATTACTACATGTTACGCTCATGATGCGCTCGCGGCCATTTCGCTAGCTTCACATGTGCTGAATTCGGTATTACGTGACGCGAACGGACGACATAGGTAATTAAAACCCTACAAACACGATAATCAGGACATTCGTGTGATGTAACCACATGACTACATGCTACACTGATGATCGCGCTCGTGGTCGTTTCGCTAGCTTCACATATGTGAAATTTGGTATACGTGACGTCAACGGATGACGAAGGTATGTGACTGGTGCAAATATGACAATCATGAGATGCGTATCATGTGACAACCTGACCACATGCCACAGTCGAGGCGCCAATACATTTTGACGTGACGCGGTGCGCGTGCGTTCCGGCATTCGTTTCGCCGCATCACGCCGGCGTTGCCACGCGAGGCGTTCGTCCTGCCTTGTACTCGCAGGCACGCACCGCGCTGCGTTGCTCTGACCCATGCGCGCTTCAGCACGTTCGGCGCCCCTCCGTCACGAAAAGAGGCTGATGCAGTGCCCTCTGGGTAACGCATTGGCGCGAAATGCAGCATGTCACTTTTCGCGCCGGTTGCCGTCAGGCCGCGCCGGTCGCGCCTGGCGTCACACTATAGAGTTCTCGCGTTTTGCTCACGTATAGCGTCGCTGTGCCGAGCGTGCACACGCGTCAACGTTATGTTGGAGTATATTGGGCCCTTCATGATGCACTAGCGGCCATTTCGCTAGCTCCACATATACCAAGGTTGTAGTTACTTGACTTCAAGATTGATTGATTGATACGTGGGGTTTAACGTCCCAAAACCACTATATGATTATGAGAGACGCCGTAGTGAAGGGCTCCGGAAATTTAGACCACCTGGGGTTCTTTAACGTGGTATATGACTGGTGCAAACTTGATAATCATGACACGCGTGTCATGTAAGAATATGACAACATACCATGTTCATAGCGATCTAGCGGGCGTTTCACTAGCTTCACATATACTAAATTCGGCATCACGTGACGTGAGTAGATGACCAAGGTAAACGACACGTCCAACCATGATAATCAAGACATGGAAGTCATGTACGGCATAGTTTACCTCCACCTTGTAACGTTGTGGAGATTTTAAAGTGACACATCAACCTTCCTCATTCGTACTTCGAATATAATTGATTTCCACTGTACGTGGGATCTGCCTTTTTTTATTTAACTCTTGCACAAAGCACTAGCATTCTACACTTATTTTAATTTCGCCGAAACCAGGCATTTGGGTATTGTTCAAGTATACCTAAACGAGAGTCGACAGGCCTCCTGAAACAAAATGTGTCACCGCCGGTGGCGTCAACTTGAAGCGATGCGAAAAATCTTATTTAACTACGTCCTGCGTTTTCACGTGACGACATCCCAGCCCCATATAGGGACCGGCATGCCACGGTGTCACCAAATCATCAAGTACACAATAGTATAAAACAATGAGGGCGTGGGTGGTAGAAATATAAAGGGCGCGAAAGGCAAACTGTGACGCGTAAAGCCAAAGGGAATGTGAAACCCTTTTGTAGGATTTGTGTGAATGCCGGGCTGTCACCATCGAAGATGAGTCCATTAAGTTGAGACCGTATATTAGTGGCCGCAAAAGAACGTGGTGGCTTCACCCAAAGAAATACGGCTCTTTTCTGTCCTGAAGGGTAGACACTGCAGGAGAAATGTAATGTGTCTTGGAAGGCAATTGCAAGTACTTCAGCAACGCCATTTTTCATCCCTGTGCGTGCAAGGATCATTGCGCAGCGGCGATAGAGACAGGCTCTACCGTGCTGACTTGTTTCTATCGCGTGTGCGCTTCGAAGCGCTCAGCCGACGTAAGGGCCCGTAAGGTGACGTAAAGGTATACGTGCGTTCGCACATCTACGGGCCGCCAATAACAGCTAAGTCGGTGTTGCGGCAAGGTCTACACTGGCCAGATAGGGTGCCGCTTTGATGACCGACTCAAGAAAGACAAAAGAAATCTGAATAATAATAAGAGCAGTCACCTCGTTAACCACTGCATTGCGTCCTTGCATTATGAGCCATGATTCTAATTTGCGACAATCCTGGCCAGAAGTAGACAAAGAATGGCTTGCGAAATGATGGAAGCATTTTTCTTTAAGAAAGCCGGTGCAAAGGCTGTGAGCGACCATTCATTTGCACTGAACAGTGCTAAAATTTGATTCCTTTCACGCCTTATATGAAAGTTTAGGAAATAAAAAAAAGGCCACGTTACGCTGTGGTGACGTAATCCCGCCTTCAAAACGGGAAAGTTCTATTACCTGCCGCTCCAAACTCGAACAACAGTTATGGGCTGTCCAACGTGTCTGCGATGCAGAAGAGAGACTTTATCGGTTTGTTATGACGTGGAAGCGTTCAGCCACGTGCTTTAAAGCGCGTTAAGGTGGACCTAATAAAGTTCATTCGTTCATCATCCATCCATTTTCTAATCGTTTTGACAGTTCGACTGCACAGCTTGTTGATGTGTAACGCTTTTGATCTACCTTTACTAAAATCGGTTGTTAGCGTGCGCCTGTGCTCGCATGTTCCTTCTTATGTGTCCTGTTTAGCTGCGCAACTCGCGATCTTTTTTTCCATGTTTTCAATAGAATACCATAACGGTGAAACCATCTCGTTGTAGGCCCGAACTGAAGATAATTTTGTTCAGCAAGCGCCTCTGTGACGTCCTGTTGAGGCGAGGGAGTGGGCACTTTAGCCTTCAGAGGTACCGCAGGCGCAAGGGTCCAGAGTAGACGTGCTTCGCTACACTGCACGATCTACAAGCCGTGTGAGCTACGTTGTGTGCCTTGAAAGAACGAATGCGGCAATCCTACATCGGCGCTCTTTGCTCGGCTGTTCTCCTGCAGCTAGCTGACGCAATGCTCGGTGTGCATTTGAGCCGCCATACAGTAACGTTTTCAGACCCCAAATTCGAGACAAGCCCTGACTTTCCTAGAATGGCGGCATAGCTCCGTATGTGCGAGGAGTTTTCGGGGAGATGATAGCATTGCCCAAGTGAAAATTAAAAAAAACCACCAAGCCCGCGCGGAAACCACAGTACTGTCACAACGAATGCTGGGACAGCGGCCTTTTAGAGCCTTTTTCGAACACTTTTTGGGCAGCTGCTGCCAGCACGCTCACAGGGTACCCACTAAGCCATCGCTGTGTAGAAGGCAGGCATTTAATACGCCGTCCTTCGTAAATCTTCAGAGACGCGTGGTACCTGCTGACCGGTTGCAAGGTAGTCCGTGAAATTTTTTTTGCGCTGTTCTTGACGACGATGAAGAATTATGGAAGAAAAGTTTGTAAGCCCCACAATCCCCTACAGTGGGTATGCGCCACATGTAATATGTGAACAAGATCGAGCTTTCCAAAGGGTGCGAAGCATTTGACGACCCACTCGTTGCGCAACTCGCATTATGTGACACATCAATACTGCCTAAGGCCGGTTTGCAAAAAAGTTCCAAGCACCAGCGTGACTCAGTGCGATCAAGAATGGCAAGCTACGACTTCTATAAAAATGCTCGGTCTGCACTAACTTACTTTAGATAGAAAGTGTTCACTGGTTCGCCGAAATTTATAATCCACTACCGGAATCACCCTAGCGGCTCTCAAAAGTGGAGCCGCTGGTGACAATACGCGATTGTTAACATAATGACACCAGCTTGGTGCTGGTCGACAACCCAAATTATATACCGTGTACGTTTGGTGGTGACAAATGTAGGATGTGCATACGCTCTTTACTGAAGCCACTAATCGTAAAAAAACAGTAGCTCATTGGTAGAGCACTCAGCTGGCACGCAGAGGACGCGAGGTCGAATGACTTTATGGCATTGGTATTTTTTATTTACTGAGGTTTTTTTTTCTTATTTCGTACATTAGTGGAGACAGAAATCGGTGGCGGCAGCAGCGCCAGAAAATTACGGCGCGCTCATGAACCGTGATGTGATCTCATAACAGCTTTCGCTGTGAAAAACAAATGTGGTTTAGGGAATGCGGGCACGCGTGATTTGAGAAACGCCTGTTTCCATTCCCTATTACTGTTTGTACTACCGATGGTGTTCAAGCGCAGGCAAGTTAACCTGAATGCAAGCATGACAGGGCATTGCATTGTGTCTATCTTCAAGTTTCATATTAAAAAGCTCTAATAGAACACCTGATTACTGAAGTTGTCGTTTGCTACATGGTAACTTTATCCATGTATATCAGGATAGTCAGTCTCTTCTAAGTTTAGCTCTCTGAGAATATTATATTTGTAACGTGTTAGTAACATGTACACTGAACCATAAAAACGTTTCTCCAATTCAAGTTTTCATGTATATAACCTTCTAAACGTTTTAACGATCTGAGCGAGCAAAATAGAATTTAACAACAGGACATTAGGACGCACTACTTTCCGAGAAACACAAACGCACGGAAGCACCATCTCCGTAGCCCTCGCTCCAGTGTCAAAATAAGTTGTTGCTGAGTATAATAAGCTGAGCAAGAGAGAACAAGAACTAGCCACTGCGAGCGAGCACCGCAAAAACCTCCGCTCAGTGAGCGGTGGTTCTCTCTTTTTCTGTCTCCCAATGAGCGGCCTTGCTTTCTTGCTTCGGGAGTGGCGATTTTCTCGCTCTCTCCGTGAGCGAGGCAAACGAGAGAAATACAGCTCACTGAGCGAGAGAGACTTGTCGCTCAGAGAGCGAGAGGGAAAGGACGAGAGAATCAACAATCATTGGGCAAGTGAGAACCACCGCTGAGTGAGTCACTCAGTGAGCCGTCTCCCAGATAACTCCTGCTCACTTTCAGTGAGCCGAAGATCACTCGTTCCTAAAACAAACAAAAAAGGCTGCTTCAAAAATATGGTAAGCTCCTGAACGACCCATCTCTAATTTATTCTACAATAGCGGATACGCACAAGTCTGCACCAATGGACTCGCACTCCTTCCTGACGTCATGAGGCTGACTGCTGATGGCCCCGTCTTTCGCCAACAATGCCGACAGATTGTGTGGGGCTATATTTATTTTTTTTTTGTCGCAGAGGTAATAGGCTGTTGCACTTCGGTAGTCTGTGCTGGGCCTCTTTAAGCAAGCGACTATAGGCGAATCGATACAGCATTCGCTGCATTGAGTCGTGAGGATGAAAACTGCAGCAAAAAAAGAACTAATGAGACTGCAAAATTTGTTGGACGACACTTACAGAAAGAGAGAGAGAGATGAGTTGCGAATCACTCACCTTGTGTTTACGCTGCCTGTGCTGCTGTGATACGGGTTCAAGCGCCTGACAGCAAGGTTTCTCATCCTACGTACAGAGAACACCAAGAAGTTTGCAAGTTGCTTATTTTACCGCATAAGAAAGTTTGTTCGCGCTTCGTTCTCCCGTCAGTGCCTCCTTGACGTACTACGCCGCTCTGTAGCATAGCGTGCCACGAGGAATAAGGAGTGTGACATGCTAGCCGGAGCTGGAAAGGCGTCGTTCGCGTGATCGGAGCCTTAATGAAGTGGCGCGAAACGTTAATTAAGGAGAAGGCAAGAAAGAAGGCGCCTGAGTAATCCCCAAAGGGGTAAGAAAGCCAAAGGAACTTGGCGGTTCTCTTCTCACGCCATAGACCTCCGCCTTAGTCATCCGCCTCCACCCTGACATGAGAAGGAACTTTATTTCGCTGACGGTTCTTTATTTTAAGCGAATAAATGCAAATACAAGAAACTAGTACATGCCATGAGTTGATGCACAGATGTTCCTAAACAATATCTGGTAGAATAATGTACGTCTGACTGCCTACCTTGTCGTGAAAGTTATGCAGCTGCAGTGGTTGCTTATTATTCTATAACGAATGAATATTTTGACTGGTGGCAGTTGTTGTAGTAAATTGTGGTATTTGTCCCATATTTTATGTGGCTGAACCTGAACTAGGCGCGTGACATTAACTTCGCATTGGCGTCATCTGTATGAAAATGTATTATTATGGGTAAGTGGTCGCTTCCGATTGAATCATCCTGCCCCTCCCGCTGAAATAGCTGCGAACGTGTGCCCCAGATAAGGTTTAGTGATGTGTCTGCTTAGTAAACTGTGTTTTTGGGGCGTATTCAGAATCGTAAGCCCATATTCCGAGGCACCCTGCCTCAGGCGCCTGCTGTGAGGGCTGCATTTGTTATGTCCTCATGCCGACATGCTTAAAATTGAAGTCTCGGGACAACACTTTGGCATCTTGAGGATTTATCTTCCTAACGTGCGAGAGATGAAGCTGAGATAAACTGGAGCCTTATATTGGCTTTATTTCTGGTGTATTTAGGAACCACGCATAAACACAGAAAAATTGTACGCTGCGATGGGACTTCAGCCAGCAACCGACAACGCTAAGAGTCTTTCTGCACGACGTTTACATATCTTGTGACTTCATGTGCGCAGTTCCCCGTCCCAGCTACAATACAGTCTTTGTGGATGCAGCTAGTTCTTGAAACTGGGCGTATAGCCGTCATAGTCCGTTATATTGAGCACAGGACCGATGTCTTCTTGAAGTTAATAACCAATAGACTTCCCATAGTAGAATGCCAAGTGCTCTAAATCGTTTACCACCTTTTCTAAACAACAATTGACTGGTATCGTCTCTCTTGCTGTAAAGTCAATTCTGACTCCTTGCTACAAAGTGAATGATTGATTGATTGATTTGTGGGGTTTAACGTCCCAAAACCAACATATGATTATGAGAGACGCCGTATTGGAGGACTCCGGAAATTTTGACCACCTGGGGTTCTTTAACGTGCACCCAAATCTGAGTACACGGGCCTACAACATTTCCGCCTCCATCGGAAATGCAGCCGCTGCAGCGGGAATCGAACCCACGACCTGCGGGTCAGTAGCCGAGTACCTTAGCCACTAGACCACCGCGGCGGGGCTACGAAGTGAATGGCGATTCCATTGCAAGACAGCTGTCCGAGGCGATGGTTTTCAAAAGATAGCCATGGTAAGATTTTGTTGCATGAGGAGCAATGAAGTTTGACGTTACCGAAGGTACAGGTGTTAATCACAAGTGCTAATGCGGTTGTCGTCGAAGTTGTGCCAAGCATGCCGAAAAGCGTGATGTGCTCTGTCATAGTTCGGACGCAATTTTCAATGACCCGGCTATTGAGCTGTTCAACTCTTTCATGAATGGACTTCTTTGAGTCATACGGTGTTCTAGTCACCGCTACAGAGTTCTTGGAGTGTCCTTGGTGCGAGAGGACGAGAATGGTCAACTGTTATCAGAAGCCCACGCTGCCTGAGCTACGCCCCTTCGAAGATGCTACGCCCCTCCACCCGAGGAACGCTGCTGCATCGCGCAGGTGTTGAGCTTGAGGAACGTGTTATAACATTGCTAAAACCAGTAGGCTGTCCGTTCGCTCGTTTAGCTACATCCGCGAGGGTTATGATTCCGCTGTCTTCTGACTGTGCATCTAGAGGGGGCTGCTGGCTCAGTGTAAAAACACTGGTGTGTTGGTTTCATTATCGATGTAGGAAAACCTTGTGTCACCAAAGAGTGCCACTGATGCTCCTGCATGTTCCTTTTCTGCCGTGACGTTCTGGCAGCCGGCTTGCCTTTTTGTTCAATTTCTTGTGTACTTGTCTTTCTGGAACACCTGAGGCACTTCTGTGCTCGGGCATTGCTTGAACTCTTCGTGTTGCCGCAAAGCGCATCTCGAACGTTTCTAATATTTGTTTTTCATTTACAGTATACTGCAGTCACAAAGGGCCATGCAGGTGGGAAATTATACAGTTGCAAGTTTACAAACACGGGTAAAGCCGTAGGGCGCACAAATTAAAAAAACAGAACAAGGAAAAGCTAACGGCATTTATCGAAGTATTTTGAGAACAACTTTCAGTGTAACTTGGCTAGACAACAAAATATTATAGTTTGCAGGATATACTGACGCATATATAAGGTTAAAAAACAGATCCTCACCCTCCCGCTTTTAATACTCCCATAATCAAGTGCAAAACATATGAAAGCTCGCAATTGCAGAGAAAACTCAAAGAAAAAGCTGTCCCCGAAGTATTTGGGGTCTGTAAATACAGTATCTGCAATTTATGAAGTAACACGTACTTAATAAAAACAAAAGAAAACGACGAAATAAAAAATTGAAGCAAAGAAAAAGAGACAAAAGCAGTCACGTGAACATTCTGTAGTTTAGTGCATTTTAGATGGGCAAGTACCGCCCTTCCAAGGTACTTGCAGATTCTAAAGAAACTATACATTTAGGCAGTGAATTCCAATCAGAAAGGGTTTACGGGAAAATAAAGAAAACTTGAAATGATTAGTCTGTATTTGATATGAAAGTATACATATAGCTTAGGTACATATAGATTTGGCGACGTGCGTGACAAAAATGGCTGCAGCTACGCACGCGCATTCGCACGAAGGCTGCTGGGATGAAGGAAAAAATTAAAATTCAAGCCTTGATATTTTACTTCTGTGCTCCAAAGTTGGAATCTTATTTGCAAGGATTATTGATGACGGTGAATCTGTTTTTATATTTGTTGATTATGAAGCGTACTGCCCGCCTATGCGCCATCTCGAGCTTATGCTTATCATTTTATGGTGTGGAGACTGCAAACTCTGCTCGCGTATTCAACTTCAAGCAAACGATAGGTTTTTCAGGCGAGCAGCTTTGCATCAGGGAGCGTGTGGCTAAAATATTCGGGCATTGCTCCTTGCGATGTCCTATCTTCTGTCACGTGTGTCAAACGGCCACTTATGCACGATACGGAAAACACGGATCGTAAATAACCCCAAGCTGACCTTCAAATGTGAACATGGCAATAGCATTATCACTAAGTAGACATGCATGCCGGATTTTTTTTGTGATCCTTAAAAGAAAAAAAAAGATAGAAGTGAGCCCTGTAACTTTCTTCGTCAGAGTGCGACACCTCAACAGTAGCTCACGAGAAGGGGGGTAAGGAGGGATTAAAAGGATAGGATTAAAAGGTATATATAAAGAGAGGAAGGAGAGAGCGAGGCGCAGGGACAGTGAGCGACGGAAGTAAAGAGGAGAAAGGAAAGATGGACACGGTCACAGGAGTTCGAGGACGGGGCACCACTCGGCGAGAGCTCTTGTCGGCGTCAGGCGATGGCGTAGGGGGAGCCCAGTCGGCCAGAGCTGCGCTGTCGTCGGAGATCGTGGGGGCACAACCGGTCGGCACGAAATCCAGCGAGCGAGTCCGCAGGATTTTTCACTTACGGCAGTGCAATCAGTTCATGAGTTCCTCGGAAGTCATGTACCCAGCGTTTCGAATAATGTCTCTGATTTGATTGCAATTAAACGCTTCGTATGCTTCAAACGACCCTTACTTTTCGCCAATTGGCAGAGACACTATCACGAGAAGACGCTATCAGAGACGCTATCACACCTCCGATGCAGCCGCGTCGACCTTGAGCTGCTTGCCATGACCTAAGTAGCGAACTCTCAACTTCGACAGTCAGCCTTCCTCAGAGACTTTGAGATGAGTTGAAATTCGGCGAGAGAATAGTCTATACAATCGTATGAACTGCTCATCCTTGATGTGGCACTTAGACTGAAAGATGACCGTGCGCTGATAAATGTGAGAGGAAATAAGATGGGCATCATCGCGACCGCCACACGGTACTGCTGCTTTTGATGATAGCCGACTGGTGTCCTACCATCCTTTTCATTTCGGTAACGAGCGGAAACAGCGAGGGTGGGGCGTGCGCAACTCGCGTGGGAGTGACCCCTGAGCATGCTATTGTGTGCTGTCATTCGGGCGTGGACAAGACAGAGCATCGCGCACGTTTCTTTCCGTTCGGTGAGGTAGAAATTCTGAGAGCTTGATGAGAGTTGTCAGACGTGCTTTCAATGCTATTCCGTTCCTCGAGCTCCCAGAGGGAGGCGGATGGGTTGGTGTCTGGCATCAGCAGTACCATTGATGGCATGGTAACGGCAGCCGAGTTCTTCGGCAAAGTAGGCGGTGTCACCGAGACACTTAGGTTGTTGAAGCCTGTGGATCCATATATTCAGGTAGTGACACGTCGGTGGCGAGCATGGAGGGCTTCCGGAGAGGCTATGAAAGCACAAAACCTTGACGGGTTGATACTAGCAGCAACTGGCCGCCAGCACGAAAGTCAAGGCGGCGATGCTGCCTACAAGCTCAGAGAAAGATGCCTCAGATATCAGCTGCCTAAGCTTGTATATAAGGAGCGAAAAAAATGGCCTCGTATCTGCATGTAACCTGCACATGTCGTCGAAAGACGATATTCTTGCGTGTGGAGAGAGTGAACAAGGCATTTATTTGATGTTCTGCGCAAGGAAATCGATGAATGGTATTCTGGAAGGCGCTGCGTTAGAGTGCCTCGAGCGTGCAGCCTGAGGCTAACGAGCGTATCAAGTCACGTCACACGTGAGACATTATCGCCATCCTGGCATTTGTCTTAGAAAACAAAGCGCGTGGCTTTGAAACGGGTGTGCGCGCCCATCTCAGAGGTGAAAAGGTGTAGAACGCAAGGCGACGGGTAGGTGCCACCACCGTATCGTTTTATCAAAGCGTAGGAAACACTCGTCTTTGCGTGCAAGCGTTGCATGGTCAGCACAGCGTGATAAGTGCTACGGTCCTTAAAATTACTTATGTATGCCTTTTCAAGTAAGATACGCACATATAGAATATATACGCGTTGCTATGGTGCCCTAGACATGCGCAATAACTGATTTTTAATTGACAATTGCACAAGCATGAACGCTCAACCTTGAGCAACAAAGTTGGGCGCTGTGGACGGGGTCGGCCGTTTCAAGTACCCGATGCCGCTGAGAGTGGACAAACAGACAAACATACAGACAGACCAATATTTTTTGTGCCGAAGGTGCTTAAGAGAGACTATCGTCTTTAAAAAAGCTAGCACAGCAATACCTGCGGCGATAGCTTGGGAGCTGAGCGCCGTCCAAGTAGTTGATATCCTCGGAACGCGCTCGAGCCACGTTCGCTCATATCTGATGCTGGCGGGTGAAAAAAATTGCCCGCAGCTTCCCTCGGGGGAACACTGAGGAGGATGCGGACCATATATTTGGTTAACGGGGTGTTAAAGTGCGACTTACTTGGGTCGATGGCTAAATTGGTTAACGTGGTTGTGAAATGGGGTGTTAAATTGCGACTTACTTGGGTCGATGGCTAAATTGGTTAACGTGGTTGTAGGAGGGGGTGTTAAATGAGTGAACACGTACACACGTATGCGAAAGGGCGGCGCTGGTCGAAGGGACGTCGATCATTGTGTTTGTTGATTCGTTGGAATTCATTTCACCGCGACCTTGGACGTCGACGCGCCGTACAAACCAACCGACGAGCGGCAACTGAGCGAGCGAGCGCCGACCTTGAGTATATATACAGCACGACGGCGCATGCACTGTCAGCTGTTGAATGTTCTCGAAGCGCGACGCCACATGCGCGTCCACTGGAGAATCAGGAGAATTGTAGATGTCGAACGCGGTGTGTAGAGGAGGAAGGGTGCACAGATGGTGGAGGAGTGAAGCGCGCGCGGTGTGTAGAGGAGGAAGGGATGCACAGATGGTGGAAGAGTGGGCGACGGCGCGACGGCGCATGCGCGCGCGTCAGCTGTCGAATGTTCGAGAAGCGGTGTGGACGGCGCGGACGACGCGGACGGCGCACTACAAGGCGCGAGTATAAGATGCTCCGCATCTAAAAAAAGGATGTTTTCAGGTGAGCAGCTAGCCGCGTAGTACCCTTTCTTTCGGCGAACAGGTTTCACAGCTGCTACGTCGGTCGTAAAACACAAATTTTCTTGTTTTTGTTCGTTTTTTTTTCAAGAATGGAGATATGTCTCGCTTATTATTTCACATATTTTTGCCCTAATTTGACCTACTGTTGTATAATGTGAGCCTGGACTGATTGTAAAAAAAATGGCAGAATATCCACGGAGTGAATGATGGAGAGTGGGGCGAAGCATTCATCCGTCGATGCGTCCATCTGTGTGACCGTCGATGCGTCTGTTTGTGAGCCCGTCCCTGCGTTCGTTCATGCATCCGCCCTGCGTCCGTTCATGCGTCCATCCATGCATCTGTCTGTGTGTCCGTTCGTCCATCTATTCAACACTCCAAGTCTCACCCTCTCGCGTCTTTTCATCATATATTCCCCATATAGAAGCACCGCCATTCAGTGGACATTCCAAGGACTAAACGAGAAGCGGCACACGCACACTTTCTTGCGGCTTGCGCTTCGGGTCTACTTCCCACCTTCAACCACCTTGAGTTCATGCTATATACTAGTTCACTGTATTCATGGCACTGCGGCCCAATGCTCGCTAAACCTTTCTAAGGCCGCGTTCACACTGAGCATTCCTGCCGCCGAAAGTGCTCCGAATCCGATTCGGCGGCGGCGAGATCCGCCGAAAGGGCCGTCTCCGCGCTGATCGCTCTCGGACCGATTTTTGCGGCGTCTGCCGCCGAATCGGTCACCGCGGACCAATAGGAGCGCTAGTCAAGGAATCTTGAAAAAAATGGTGGCCAAGCCCTACTCACTTGTTGTGCCGCAGTGCACGTAACTGAATGTTGAAACCAACGGGAGTTTAACCTACTCTGTGCCTACTTCGCCTCCGTATTTCGGGAAACAGGTGACCGAGCTTGCTGTTGGCGTGACCAAGCTTGTTGCGGTTTTGCAGAGCAAAACGAACTCACCTACGCCACTGGCGTCGGTGGTTTTTCTCCTCTTCGTGTATTACAAGACAGCCATTTGCCAGCAAAGTAAGCAGTACTGTCTTTTCTTGCGTACGAGAATCCTCGAAGTATACACCACCGGATAGCGTAGTAGCGTTTGCGAGCCGCGACAAGAACCGGGTGACAGCGCATCCATCCCGCGTTCGCCCCGTAGTAGATGGCATATTCGGCGGCGTGGGGCGCGTCCAGTGCGAACGACGCTGTGTTTCGCCGGCAGGGGAATTTCGGTCGCTATAGAAAGTGGATGTTTCAGTGTGAACTAGGCATAAAACCAAGGAGGTTACGCCCAGCGAGTATGATGTGGCAACCCTTTCTTGTCAGATAGTGCTCAATGTACATGCCAATGGCTGCTAATGGGGATCGCAGCGTGCGCGTTGACTAAAAGCCGAATGCTCCTGTCTCTCATTCCATATTAGCAGCCATTGGCATATACATTGAGGACTATTTTTTATTGTTAAATAACGAACAGAAGAAATCTCTCACCGGCACCACCTTGGAGGTCAAATGTTATACCTATTTCGGGTATGTGCCACTGGTGGTTACGTACTATGAGGGATGCCCAAGCCACGCCATAAGAAGCTTCGCCCCAAAAAGCTAACATAGCAGTAAGGCGGTAAGTTGGGCCAGTTGGTTAGGATCCATCGTGAACTTTCTTACAGCGCAACACCAGAAAAAAAAATACAGGACAGGGAAGGAGTAGAACAGCGCCGTCTTTTCTTTCTGTTCTACTCCTTCCCTGTCCTGTATTTTTTCTGGTGTTGCGCTGTAAGAAAGTTCACGATGGCTAACATAGCATACGCACCTATGCCCTTTAGGCACTTCACGGGATTCAAGCGCTACAAAGAATGCCTACACAGACTTTCCATTTTGCCCTCGTTCATGATATCTTGTACCTTCCTCGAGGGATGGATAAATTAGTCAAAGAGAGCGCATGAACTCGTCCAACTTGCATGGAAACGTCAGTCTAATGTGCGAAAAATAATGAATCAATCAGTCATTCAAATGTATTTCCTTTCAATAGGGGGAGTACAGTAATAAAAGCGTGACACAGTCCTAACCTCCTAACAGGTTGGCGGACATTAAAGAAATTACGGACCATCCCCCCGAAGGAAACATTGATGGGATGCTAAGCAGCAACGGTGTGCACGGCATTGACCCAGTTGAAACAATCGTGGACACGGGAGCTGGAATAACGCTTTCAAGTGAAACTCTGGGATATTGTTTACTCGAGTAAAACGGTATGGCAATTTGCCCATAGTAGAGTACCAAGTATACTCTAAATTGTTAAACTCTTTTTTCTCAACACATGTTTGTTTGAAATGCAAAAACACGGGAGGCGGGTTGCGTTTAGTGTAAGCTTCATCGCAAATAAACGAGCCGAAAGAGTGTTCTCACTCGACGTCCTGTCGAGCGTTGCGGCGGGAGAGAGGGGAAACGAGAGAGAAGTATGCTGCGAGCGGACGAAGGAGCCGGCATCTGCGGGAGTTACGGCAAGCGTGCTGCGGGTGACAGAGAGAGTTACGTGAGCGTACATCCCCGAAGGATGCGTGCGAGGGGAGCGCGTCGTCAACGCGCAGCTGAAACGAGACCTACTTGACACCACTCCAACAGTAGCGGTGAAGGAAACGCGTTGCGGCGCGTTCGTACGGACGCACGCACGTACGGCGACACACGTGAGTCAAAAGCTACTTCGTATCTAAGAATGCCTTAGCCATCGACAGAACAATAGCCTTATTGAGTGCGACAAAGAATACGGTACCGGAGCACACAGCTTCTGTTGACCTGCGCCACTCTATACTAATTTAGCATCATTACTTGATTAACTCATTCGAAAGAGTACCTTGACCGTAACGAGATAGCGGGCAAAAAGAGTTGAAAGGGACACCCTCAATAAACACGGGTTGGCTGCAGCCTCATGCATACGAACAAGTGCGTATGACCAGCATTGCCGCTTTCTCCCCTCATGTCCTCCCTTTGCATCGGCGGGCATTCAACAGCGGAGTTTCAATTTACGAGTCACGTAGCGTTTAATCACAAACAGTACAGTTTTCGATGATTCAGAAAACAGCGAGTTTGCGTTTAGCATTCGCAATACATTCTCTTCGAGTGTGCAGATGTGCGCAAAGAAAAAAAAATGGCCTACGTGTTGTTGTCCGTCTGTTTGCGTACCTTGTACTAGCTTGCCGGATGAGCTTTATTAGTGCGTCTATTCTTACAGAAAGGTAAGAACTAAGTTTGCAATTGCAATTACGGTGCAAGCCTATGTTTGTTCGACGCACGCACTTCTTTCTACTGTTTAGTGTACCTACTGCCCTGAACGCAATCAATTGATAGTAACATTTGAAAAAAAATACTACTATTTGAGTTGAATGGGAGTATTAATTTACAGTTTCTTTCATTTGAAAATGCACATGGGCAGAGTCGATTGCTAACGCTTGATGACGAACGGGGCTACGATGCGTGGGGGTAAATAAAAAAATAGAAAATCTAAATGGTTTTGCATGTTTACCATGCCTCGGCTGATGAAAACAGGCTGCCGTATTTCCATTTGCTCTTCCGTTTTCAATTTGTTTTAAGTGCGGGTAACTTTAGACCACCATGCTGATGTATGCAGTCATCGTCTCTTGACCTAACGAAGGCAAGACCACCTAATGTCCAGACCCCGCATTTCTTCTTGCTTGCGCCTTGTTCGCATACAGGCACCTATAGGATCATAGCGGCATATTCTCGCATCAAGACCCCATGTCGTCTTCCGCTGCCAAGGCATGTATCTATTGCACCAGGTCAACTTTCTAAGGGACCCTTCTGGGATTTTAATGTGCAAAAAAAGCACTTGTTCACGCCACTCTTGCTTGCAAGAAGTTGTCTGGGTTGAAAAGCTAAAACAGAGATACCTAGATACATTCGCTTTTGAAGTAACAAGTAACAGGGTATTTCTGAGGTACTTTCGTAAAAAGACAAAACGGTCTTTCGCAATACAAATACAGAAATACAGACACTGGAATGCTTTTTTTCTATATTTCGGAGATCAAGTACTCAGCAGAAATTTTAAGTGCAGATATTATTGTGAATAAAGTCGTAGTGCATCGAAGGTTCCAGTTTACTAAGATATTAAGGTATTAACAGGCGGGGAAGGTTGCTACGGTTGAAATGGTAATATCAAGTGTCACGCAACAAGATATTAAAGCACGCTAAATGTTCTGAATTCTCTGTTTCAAGGCGGTATCCGCGTGACAGGTGAAAAAAGAATTTATTAAGTGCCACCCAAAAAAATTTAAGCTTGAAGCCCTGGTCCCGAGAAACAGGGACTTTTGTCGGAAGAGGCCGTCAACGCTGGCTCCGCGAATCTGTCAACAGTGACGTCGCAGGTATAACACGTAGTTCATTCTGAGTTCGAGGGAAAATTGTCACCGACTTTGTTACATCAACCATGAACTGCGCACTTTAGCTTGTTTCGACACAAATAAGAAGCTGCAGTCCACCTTTTGAAACATGTCTCCGCTCATTTCCGACGCAATATGATAGCAATATTTTCGTGTCCTGTATGGTATCGCGGTACGATTGATACATCGTAGAAGTATTTTACTACCGAGATACAAATGCATTTTTTTTCAAAGTATCCCGATATAGAATTACCGATACTGACAAATATTTCTGAAATACTACCATAATTCTCTTGTATTGTGCCTCGCCGCGGTGGTCCAGTGGCTAAGGTACTCGGCTGCTGACCCGCAGGTCACGCGATCAAATCTCACCGGCGGCGGCTGCAATTTCGATGGAGGCGAAAATGCTGTAGGCCCGTGTGTTCAGATTTGCGCGCACGTTAATGAGCCCCAGGTGGTCGGAAAATCCGGAGCCTTCTACTACGGCGTCTCTCATAATCATAGGGTTGTTTTGGGACCTTAAACCCCACATATCCATCAATTACTCTTGTACTGCGATACTGTCAAGCCCTACAAAGCGCTATCTTTATCTTTTCAGTAAGGAAGCCCAGCATCGAACACCTACACCTGATAGCAAACTTTACTTGCGAAAAAAAAAGTTTCATGAAAAATAAGCAGAAAAAGTTGTACGCATTTATGGTGCACGCTTTCGGATTGTCATTGATGGAATGATGTTGTCGACGTCTCCACGTGAAACGCTTCAATGTGTAGATGGAGTGCTGAGTCGACACGCAGTCAGATTATAATGGATCGATTGCAATAACCTAGGAAGAACTGCAACCCTATGTAGCGCACTCGTTGTTTTATTCGGTTGTGAATATGAAAGTTCTCTCGAACATTATGTTGAAAGTCTCCACTATGCCTTCAGGGGGCTATGAGAGAAGGTTCAGCACATCTTTGTTATGAGTTCTATATAGTACTCTCCGTCACTGTGCGGTAGTATCTATTATTGAGCAGGGTCTTTGTTATGAGGACTTCCTGTGGTGTTATTATATTAGATCGCCTTCATCTATATCACTGGCCGCTGTTAGCCCATGCTTCCCAACACGTACCGATCTTCTACACGGGTATGATCACAATAAAAAACTGAATATATATATATATAAAATATATATAAATGTATATATATATATACATATATATATATATATATATATATATATATATATATACATATGTATATTATCATCATCTGAATGTACTCACTCGCTTTCTTTCTCAAGTTCGTGTATTGTGTCTTTACAAGAAGAAAAATGTCATTATCGGCTGCGCTGAACAGAAAGTTGATCTGTGCTATAGAACACGCTCCAGTTCTTTTTGACGGGTGGAGACTACACGCTTTTATAAGAAATGAATGCCAATCAATACGCTTCTTTGTAACAGCTTTAAACAGTGAAATAGCTTCGTGAGAGAGCACCTTATGGCGCGCTGGCAGCCTGGGTTCGATTCGAGCGAGTATGGCGATCATTTTTATTATTTATTTAATGTGAATCTTTCCCGCCTTTTCACTCACGGACCAACTAACAATTTTCAGCTCACAACCAACGATGCCCACACCATGGCCGATAGCTGAATTTCTGCGAAAAGAGCTCTTTAGTACTTTTGCGAGCAAAAAATACCAATTATTGACATTTTTGCACTGCTAACAGTTATAATTACATGTTAATAAAATAGTTTGAGGACAGCACAGCCAAATACTAATATTAAGCCTAACTTTATGTATCCACAGGTTCGCACAGCGCGATATCGCTATTAGTTACAGAGTAACAAACGGTAGGAAGAAACACGGGCAGGAAAGTGCGCTGACTTCAACAAAAACTACTTTATTTAAAAAAAAACGCTGATTCCAAATCTCCAACTAGACTAAGCTTAGCAAGTTATATCTTCACTATCAAGTTATATGCGTCCACAGTAGGCCGAAAACGTCTCCGAACGTTCTCCAATTTATTCAATATTTCATGAAGTGTTTTCATTTTATTCCTGTAAACGTTTTATTTCACTACCCCTCTCAGATCTGTGGCACAACTATCAGCGTTAGCTATCGCATGGTATATCTTCCTGTGATACGTTCGGTGTAACAGTGCGGACCGTTACTTTGCGTACTGCAGGCATTTTGACTATCTATCTATCTATCTATCTATCTATCTATCTATCTATCTATCTATCTATCTATCTATCTATCTAGCCACCTACGTCTCGCTGGTCTCGTGATCACCTCATCGATTGGAGTACACCAAAAATAAATAGTACGGGAGAGTAAGATTTTTTGACGAATAGGGCTCGCTGGTCATGAACAAAATAATGTGACAATCTCGTTGCGTACATCGTCAAAGACTTTCCAAAAAACGTTGGCGGATCCCACGTACAGTGGGAATCGATGATATACGAAGCACTAATGAGAAAGGTTGATATGTCATTTTATAGAGAGAGAGAGAGTGAGAAAGGAAAGGCCGGGAGGTTAACCAGATATTGGCATCTGGTTTGCTACCCAGCGCCGGGGACGGGGAAGTAGGGGCAAGAAAGAGGGGGTAGATAGAGAAAAAAAACGCACGCGCACTCATAAAAAAAAACATATGTCACTTTAAATTCAGCACAAACTTACGAGGTGGAGGTAATGATGCCGTACATGACTTCAGTGTCACGACTATCATGTTTAGATGTGTCATTTACCTCCATCTATTCACGTCGCGTGATACCAAATTTAGTATAAGTGAAGCTAGCGTAGCGGCCGCCAGCGCATCCCGAGCGTGGCATGTAGTCATGTTGTTACATGACACGGCATCTCATGATTATCATGTTTGCACCATTCACATACCTTCGTCATAAGTCACGTACCGTAATACCAAATTTGGTATATGTGACGCTAACGAAAAGGTCGGGAGAAAATCATGAGCTCAACATGTAGTCATGTTGTTTCATGACACGCATGTCGTGATTTTCATGTTATGGTCTGTTGCTTGTGTTTTCCATGCAATTATGTCATACCATACCAGTTTTGCAACATGCCATGTGAACGAAACCACGATGAGCCGCAAGACCATGAAATCTAAATCATGACATTCATGACATACATGTGAAGATTTTTATGTTACGACTAGTCAAATATGTTTTCAATGCAGTCATGTTCTGTCATACCAATTTTGGTATCGATAGCATTATCGAAACGGCCAGGAGAGCTGAAATTCCTAGGTGGCTAGATAGATAAATAGATAGATAGATAGATGGATAGATAGATAGATAGATAGATAGATAGATAGATAGATAGATAGATAGATAGATAGATAGATAGATAGATAGATAGATAGATAGATAGATACGCTCAATGTCGCTGAAGTTGGCTAAGAAATGCTTCTCATTTAAAACGGTGGCACATGCCCGGGGGTAAGTGTGTACCGGTGTTGTGCGAGTATGTGTCACAAGTGATTGAGACTTTATTGTTTACCTGGGAACGGCGAGAATGCACATGGCCACTTTTAACGCTTGAACGTTAAGGAAAAGCTCACATCGACAGCGTTGACCGGTTGCACGCAAATAATAAATGTGAGGGTCCCAGCAGGAATCGAGCTCGGGCATTCTGCATAGCAATCACGCCTTCTACCCCACAATCACAGCATGTTTCAAAACTGCTTTTAAAAGAAAGTCTAATGATCGCAAAACGTGTATTATTATTGCTGTGCTGGCTATTCAATTTTATAAAGTTTATATATGTACTCCTAGGATGCAGCTGTCACGTCGGTGTAAAGGAATTTTAATTAGGTGCCATTCGCTCAAGTTGAGCCGCTGAGACACCTATCATTTTGGGCTTCGTATAGGCTGCCACACAGGATTGCTAACTTTTCTCGTGCCCTCCATGACATTATGAACCAGCTTACATGGAAGTATTTTGAAGATCCGCATCGACAAAAGTTACGCTCGCGCCCGGCCCGCGTTCGTGGTGTTAGTGCGTGACCACATTGGTGGACTTGTTGATTGCCGTTAGAGCCAAATTACCGACGCAAAAGCGCGCCCTAAATCAAGCATAGGCGAACCATTCACGCCGAATGATTCCAAGAGTGTTTGTTGTGTGCTTCCCTGGCACACCACGGACAGTGTAGGCGAGGACAGTGCACTTGAATCTTTTCGCCACGAAAACAGATATGTTATTCTAAATTAGTCAAATAAACTTTGTAGGGGAAAAAAGTTGGGACATTGATGCCATGAGTGTTGTTTTTTTTTTCAAAGCAACTCTTTGCTCCAAATTTGACATGTTGATTTTATCCATGTTTGCTTCCTGTGGACAGAGTTCTCTACATGGGCACAGCGTAGTAGCCCGGCTGGTGAACCAGAATGGCCCCGCCGTGGTGGTCTAGTGGCTGAGGTTCTCGGTGGCTGAACCGCAGGTCACGGGATCGGATCCTGGCCGCAGCGGCCGCTTTTTCTATGGAAGCGAAAATGCTTGAGGCTCGTGAGCCTAGAATTAGGTGCACGTTGAAGAATGCCAGGAAGTCGGAATTTGTTGAGCCCTCCGCTACGGCAGCTCTCATGAACATATAATGGTTTCGGGACGTTAAACCGAAACAATCATTATTAATAATATTATGTTCAACTTATGTCTGTGCATTCATTTGTACGTATCTTTGGTGCCACTTAGTAACGTTTCGCTCAAAAAAAAACTACAACACAGCCATTTTCAGTCCGCATGCTTCACGTATACCATTGATTATTATAGTGCGATGGATATGCCATAATTTTATTTATTTTATTTTAATAGAGCTGAATATATCGGCTTAAAACACAGTTGTTCCAGGTAGAACGCGCGTCCCTGAACAACAGCCGAAGCCCTGATATTCGCCACACCTTCCCAAGCATTGTGTACTTTTTTTAAGTGTGAATACACTTTATAAGCGACCCCAAACCATCCACCGCCGTCGGTGGCGTCCGCAGTCTTCTCTCTCTCTTTAAAAGAAAGAGGAAAGAGGGGCGCGTCCAGTGCGAACGACGCTGTGTTTCGCCGGCAGGGGAATTTTGGTCGCTATAGAAAGTGGATGTTTCAGTGTGAACTAGGCATAAAACCAAGGAGGTTACGCCCAGCGAGTATGATGTGGCAACCCTTTCTTGTCAGATAGTGCTCAATGTACATGCCAATGGCTGCTAATGGGGATCGCAGCGTGCGCGTTGACTAAAAGCCGAATGCTCCTGTCTCTCATTCCATATTAGCAGCCATTGGCATATACATTAAGGACTATTTTTTATTGTTAAATAACGAACAGAAGAAATCTCTCACCGGCACCACCTTGGAGGTCAAATGTTATACCTATTTCGGGTATGTGCCACTGGTGGTTACGTACTATGAGGGATGCCCAAGCCACGCCATAAGAAGCTTCGCCCCTAAAAGCTAACATAGCAGTAAGGCGGTAAGTTGGGCCAGTTGGTTAGGATCCATCGTGAACTTTCTTACAGCGCAACACCAGAAAAAAAAATACAGGACAGGGAAGGAGTAGAACAGCGCCGTCTTTTCTTTCTGTTCTACTCCTTCCCTGTCCTGTATTTTTTCTGGTGTTGCGCTGTAAGAAAGTTCACGATGGCTAACATAGCATACGCACCTATGCCCTTTAGGCACTTCACGGGATTCAAGCGCTACAAAGAATGCCTACACAGACTTTCCATTTTGCCCTCGTTCATGATATCTTGTACCTTCCTCGAGGGATGGATAAATTAGTCAAAGAGAGCGCATGAACTCGTCCAACTTGCATGGAAACGTCAGTCTAATGTGCGAAAAATAATGAATCAATCAGTCATTCAAATGTATTTCCTTTCAATAGGGGGAGTACAGTAATAAAAGCGTGACACAGTCCTAACCTCCTAACAGGTTGGCGGACATTAAAGAAATTACGGACCATCCCCCCGAAGGAAACATTGATGGGATGCTAAGCAGCAACGGTGTGCACGGCATTGACCCAGTTGAAACAATCGTGGACACGGGAGCTGGAATAACGCTTTCAAGTGAAACTCTGGGTATTGTTTACTCGAGTAAAACGGTATGGCAATTTGCCCATAGTAGAGTACCAAGTATACTCTAAATTGTTAAACTCTTTTTTCTCAACACATGTTTGTTTGAAATGCAAAAACACGGGAGGCGGGTTGCGTTTAGTGTAAGCTTCATCGCAAATAAACGAGCCGAAAGAGTGTTCTCACTCGACGTCCTGTCGAGCGTTGCGGCGGGAGAGAGGGGAAACGAGAGAGAAGTATGCTGCGAGCGGACGAAGGAGCCGGCATCTGCGGGAGTTACGGCAAGCGTGCTGCGGGTGACAGAGAGAGTTACGTGAGCGTACATCCCCGAAGGATGCGTGCGAGGGGAGCGCGTCGTCAACGCGCAGCTGAAACGAGACCTACTTGACACCACTCCAACAGTAGCGGTGAAGGAAACGCGTTGCGGCGCGTTCGTACGGACGCACGCACGTACGGCGACACACGTGAGTCAAAAGCTACTTCGCATCTAAGAATGCCTTAGCCATCGACAGAACAATAGCCTTATTGAGTGCGACAAAGAATACGGTACCGGAGCACACAGCTTCTGTTGACCTGCGCCACTCTATACTAATTTAGCATCATTACTTGATTAACTCATTCGAAAGAGTACCTTGACCGTAACGAGATAGCGGGCAAAAAGAGTTGAAAGGGACACCCTCAATAAACACGGGTTGGCTGCAGCCTCATGCATACGAACAAGTGCGTATGACCAGCATTGCCGCTTTCTCCCCTCATGTCCTCCCTTTGCATCGGCGGGCATTTAACAGCGGAGTTTCAATTTACGAGTCACGTAGCGTTTACGAGTCACGTGCCCCTGAAGCTACGACGTATAAACAGTTCAAAAGTTCTAAGTGAACCGTATAGAAATGAAATTAACACAATTTCCACTGAATATCATTGTAGGGCTCTGCATCTTAGTGCCTATTATGTTGTTACAGTTGTACATAATTCGCGTAGACAATTCTGTGCCCTCATTTGTTCTGTAAGCACACACCCGAACCAATTAATGACGATTATCATCTAAAAAAAAACCTAGTGAGGGATGGTTACTTCTCAGATTATTGGGTTTATTTCCCGTTTCTCCATGAGGCTTGTCAGCAAATTCTTTTTCACTTGTGCGTGTTGGAGGGCCGCTAGGGGGCCACGGTGTGCGGACGCGCGTCGCATCGGCTCCGCAGATTTTCTATGGTTTTCGGCGATTTCTTTCCAGCCATTCAGTTCAGAGTATTCCCAAGTGACTGCGAAAGTCCTGCGGTCTCTCCCGATACCATTTGTGCAGGTGAGCCCGTGTTTCGGTCACTTTTCGAAGATTGCCCGTACCGCCTCGCTGGCACGACAGTCAAGCCAGTAGACAAGGCACGGTAGGCCTGACAAGTCGTCGGAGCAAGCGGGTGCCCCATCCGCTGCACCGGCGCCCGAAATGGAATTCGTGCAAGTCGAAGGGGAGGAGATATCGCCGACAGAGTTCGGAAAAGAGCAGGGATGGTGCGAGATCAAACGAAACACCAAGAAGGCGGGTGGAGACGCCGACCCGGCGAAGAACCAGCAAGCAACGCCAGCGTCTACTGAGAAGGCGGCGTTTATACAGAAAGCGACGCAGTACGTGCGGAAAATCACCATGACGAGCCGAATGCCCAACCTGCCAACGGATGACTACAAGATCATCGTGCGACCCCGGGACGGCTTCAACGTATCCCACTACCAGAAGGACCGCGTCCACTGCTGCATACGCAACGCTGCAGGGGTGGGGCGCGAGGTAGCCGAGGAAGACAGCGTCTGTCTCAATGAGCGACAAAACGTTATTGTGGTAAGCACGCCGTCAGAAGATCGTGCTAGACGATATGGAGGCATTTGCAAGCTGCGAATTGGCGACCGTGAGTTCGAAGCGAGTGCATACAGAGCGGCTCCGGAGAACACGTCCAAAGGCCTCATCAGGGGCATATCGCTAGACGAAAAGCCGGCGGACGTCCTGAGAAGTCTGGTTAACCACCGCAACCCGAACGTCCTGCATGCCAAGCGCATGGGAAACACGACCAACGTGATAATCCTTTTCGACGGCTACTACGTGCCTCGTTACGTGAACTACGGCGGGATGGTGATAAGGTGCACTCTTTACAAGAAACATATCGATATGTGCTACGAGTGTGGTCGTCTGGGACACAGGGCCGACGTGTGCCCCAACCCGAACGACAAGAAGTGCCGTGGGTGCGGATGTGGTAATCCGCCCGACGATCATCGGTGCGAGCCGGTGTGCCAACTGTGCGGAAAGGGTCACCTCACCGGAGACCGCAAGTGCAAAGCTAAGTACAAGACGCCCTACCTAGTCAAGCGCCGACAGTGGGAACGCAGAATGCGCGAGGAGGCTGAGGCTGCTTACAGCAGGAGCAGCACCGTCAACGACGGGGAGGAGGGCTACGGACGACGCCACGCACCGAGACGACGTCGCGGCAACAGTCGATCGGCCTCGAGGGAGACCCGCGCGCGGAGCCGCACTCGCTCCCGTACTCGTTCTCGAGCCCGCTCTCGCAGCGTCTCCCGACCCCGTTCAGCGAAGCCTCGCAGCACGTCGACGGCCCGAGCCAACCACACAGCGGCAGCCAAAGGCGGAGGAGAGGTTGACCCCCATAAATTGAGGTGGGTGGACGTCGCCTCCGGACGCGCGCCCAGCGCACCGCTAACGCGAACCGAGACTGCCATTGATAGAAACCCATATGTAGACAGACGCGGCAGCTCTGCTTACAAACGCAACAGCGACCCAGAAAGTCTAGTGCAGAAACGATTGGATCAATTCGAATCATTAATCCAAGAACTAAAGCAGGAAAATTCAAGGTTAAGAAACGAAATTGCCACGTTGAAGGGGGAGGCCCCGACAGTTCCCTTTCCTCCTCCTCCTCCAATTAAACCCGTCGCAGCCGACGCGGCTGCTAGTACAGCCGAGAGAGTGGAGGAAGTCATGGAGGCTCGAGACGCGCACCCCGCACCCACCAAACGTAAGGCACTTGACCCGGAACAATTCGACGTCAAATCGCAGAAACGCGAGGAGAAACTCCGCGAACGAGTCGATAGACTCGACGACAAGGTAGACGCGATGATGACCCAACACGCGCAGCAAACCGCGCAACTTAACAACGCAATCGCTCAGCAAACTGCACAAACCGAACAGTTGAGCATTGCAATATCTCAGCTCACAAAAATGGTCGCGACGCTGCAAACGCGCATAGACAATATCGAAATGCGACTTCCGGCCGCAGTGGGTCGCCCAGTACGAACGACTGGGAAACCGTACTTTAGGCCGTTACCCGACGAAGAGGCGCAGGATCAGCCGGACGGCCAAACCATAACACGTACAGTCACCATGGCTCGACACGAAACCACACAAACACAACACCCACAACAGCATAACACACGAAACACGTTCACTATCTGGCAGTGGAACTGCAGGGGGTACAGGAGGAAACGGGCGCTTCTCCAACAATTCTTACGTAGCCGGCAACGACCGGACGTAATACTATTGCAGGAAACTAATGACCCGGTCAAGCTGGCGGGGTACAAATCTATAGACGAAGCTGTGACCGCGGGAGACCCACCGGCCGCTGCAACGCTAGTGCGACGCAATTTCACCGTGGCGCAACGCGAACTTATGAACGTTAGCATACCGCATGTATTCATAGAGCTCATTCCGACGAAAGGGCGCGGCCCCAGCCTGTTTGTGCTGAACGTGTATAGCAGACCCAAAGCCAGACACCGCTTTAGCACGTTACTGCGAGAGGCACGCGAGGCAGCTGCCGACGGGCCCTTGCTCATCGCGGGCGACTTCAACGCGCCCCACGCGGCGTGGGGGTACGGCTACGAAACGCCAAAAGGTAAGCGCCTTTGGGACGATGCGCAGAATGAGGGCCTCGAGCTTATCACAGACCCTTCCGCGCCCACGCGCAGGGGTAACAGCGTATGTGCAGACACCTCACCCGACCTCACATTTACCAAGAACGTTGCTAGCGCGCGATGGCACAATACACAGGAGGACCTGGGAAGCGATCACTCAGTGATCGAGATCCAGGTCGACGCTGAACCTCACCACCGCGTTCATCGGGAAGGTACCAAGGGCAAGAACCACCGGCTGGTGGATTGGGACGCGTTTCGCAAAGTCCGGAAAGAGCAGAATCGTGGCAATGCGGCTATTGAGGATATAGATAGCTGGACTGCGACGCTCAAGGGGGATTTAGAAACGGCGACGTGGGAGGTTCCGCCAGAAGCCCAGCTCGAAGTGGTAGACAGCAAACTCCTACACATGTGGGAAGCCAAGCGCAGCCTGCAAGACAGGTGGAAGCGTCAACGCCACAATCGAACGCTGCGCAGACGCATAGCACGGCTAAGCAGGGACATGGAAGAGCACGCGTTACAGGTATGCAAAACTCAATGGGAAGAGATCTGCAATGGGATGGAGAACCAGCTGGGACGGGCCAAGACGTGGCATCTCCTCCGGCACCTCTTGGATCCAGAGGAGACGAAAACATCGCACGCACATAAGCTTAACAAGTTGCTGCACGACTACAAAGGCACCCACGCGGACTTTCTAGATGACGTGCGAAGCCGTTACTTTCAGTCACGTAGCCCCCTCGCGCACTCGGCATACGCCTGGGAGGGTGAGGGTAACGCGGAGCTAGACGAGGACTTCAGCGTTGCAGAGGTGAGGGCGGTGCTGCACAGGCTCAACACAAAGTCGGCGCCAGGCCCGGACGGGATAACCAACAAAGCGCTACGTAACTTGGACGATGAGTCGATAGAACAACTGACGGCTTACATGAACGAGTGCTGGAATTCGGGCGCTATACCGAACTCGTGGAAAACGGCGCGCATAATTATGATCCCCAAACCGGGCAAACGAGTACAGATTGACAACCTTCGACCGATATCCCTGACGTCCTGCGTTGGTAAGGTCATGGAACATGTGGTTCTCGCTCGCCTTACCAACTACCTCGAGGACCGAAACATGCTCCCACACACGATGCTGGGGTTCCGTCGTAACCTTTCCACACAGGACGTTATGCTTCAACTCAAGCACGATATCGTAGACAATCCCACACGATCCACCAAAGCGATACTCGGGCTCGACCTCAAAAAGGCGTTCGACAACGTTAGCCATGCTGCGATACTTGAAAGTATACGAGCGTTGGGACTTGGCGAGAGAACGTACCACTACGTACGGGATTTTCTTACGGGCCGCCGGGCCCGATTAGCGATCGGCGAACTAGAATCGCAGGACATATACATGGGTTGTACGGGCACGCCGCAGGGCTCCGTAATCTCGCCCATGCTCTTTAACCTCGTGCTTGTCGGATTACCACGAAAACTCGCTGAGATAGAAGGCCTCCACCATAGCTTGTACGCCGATGATATCACCCTCTGGGTTGCCGAGGGAAATGACGGCCACGTAGAGCAAACGCTGCAGGAAGTCGTCGACGTGGTGCAGGACTACCTTCGCGACACTGGCCTCGAATGTTCCGCAGCTAAATCGGAGCTCCTGCTCTATAGACCATCGCGCAGGGGCCGTAAACCCAAGAACGCCGATTCCGCATTCGAGTGCGCATATAGAGAAATTAATGTACGCACATCAGACGGCGCTGTCATCCCACAAGTTAACACCATTAGGGTACTGGGCTTGCGGCTGTCCGCCAACGGCCACAACGGCGAAACCGTTCGCAGACTAGAGGGCGCGGTCAATGAAACAATCCGGTTGCTGAAACGAATAACAAATCGGCATAGCGGAATGAAGGAAAGCAACACCATTCGCCTGGTACATGCTTTCGCTATGAACCATATAACGTACGTCGCCTCCTACCTGAAGTGGCAGGCGACTGAACGCACCAAACTAGATTGTCTCATCCGCAAGGCGTACAAACGCGCAATCGGATTACCGGCCAATACCAGCACGGATAAATTTCTAGAGCTGGGGTTGCACAATACTCTAGATGAGATAATCGAAGCACACAACATCGCCCAGTACGAACGTCTGGCGAAGACCACAACTGGTCGACACATCCTCGAGACACTGGGTATCAACTACCATACGCAGCGCGGCGAAAAGGTCGGGATACCCAGACGTATTCGCGAGCGCATCGTCGTTATGCCGTTGCCTAAAAACATGCACCCGACACATCACATCGGTCGGCGCAACAGGCGCGCCCAAGACCTTGAAAAGAAATTCGGCAATAGCAAAGACACAGTTTACGTGGACGCGGCCCGTTACGACTGCCACCGCGGCTTCGCGGTCGCGGTCACGGATCATGTAGGAACTTGCGTCACGAGTGCGACGATAGGCACGGAAGACACGGAGGCGGCCGAAGAAGCTGCCATAGCCCTCGCGATAGCCACCACGGACGCCGAGGTGATAATAGGCGACTCGCAGGCGGCGATACGCAACTACGCCAGCGGCCGGATCTCCCGCGAAGCGGCCCGCATTCTCCAAATTCACGAACGCAACATCTGCCGCAAAAACGACAGTTTCCTCGTATGGACCCCCGCCCACACGGACCCTCCGCTTGCGGACAACGCGACTGCCCACGCCGCGGCTCGAGGACTTACACGCCGAGCTGCGACGCCTGCCGACGGTCCCGATGTCTCGCACACTTCGACAGCGATGCGGGAATGGACGTGGGGGGATCGCATGACCACTTTCAGAGACATCACGCAACACTACAGACTGAACAGATGCAAATATCCACCACCCCACGCCAAACTAAACAAGAAACAGCAGGTTGCCTGGAGACAACTACAGACACACACGTACCCGAATCCGGTGATCCTCCGCCTCTGCTACCCAGGCATTTATACGTCCGACGCGTGTAAGGCGTGCGGAGCCAGAGCGACGCTGCAGCACATGCTGTGGAAGTGTACCGGTAACGCGCAGCAGTCCCCTACGAACCCGGCAGACATGGCAGTCTCGAACCGCGAGGCGCGATGGGAGGCGGCTCTGCTCAGCCACGACCTTGCTGATCAACTGTGGGCCGTCCGGCAAGCCCAGGATGCCGCCCGGGTCCAAGGACTCGAGGCCGTCACCTAGGCCGGGGTGCTTGTAGCCCCACCCCGCTCAATGACGCCGGACATGTTCAATAAAGTTTTTACTCACTCACTTGTGCGTGTTCCCCCCCCCCCTTTTTTTGAAGCTTTCCTTTTCTCTCTCCTTGTTTCTTCCTTTATTTCCTCTATGCCTTCCCTTCCCGAAGGAGCAGGCAGGCTTTGTGTCCCTATAGGTGGTAGTTGTGAGCCTGTTCCCTTCCTATTTCCTCTGTCTTCGTGTTCTCCATGTACTCAAACTAAATAAATAAATACATTTCTGCACATTGAGCCGTGACTATATATGTACGCAGCAGCGAAATGACAGAATGTTCGTGCGGTGCCGTGGCTGCCATTTCTCTCTCGCAAACCGCTACCGCAACGTTTGTTCTCCACGCGTACTGTATACCCTCGGTAATAAGTTATTCGGTAGCAACGAGCACCCTACATACGATTGTTTTGCAGAGAAAGCTGTTATGAGACCACAACACGAGTCACACGCAGCGCCGTAATTCTCCGCCACCGCCGCCAGTGTCCGTAACCACTATCAAACGAGATATAAAAATGAAACTCAGAGTAAATAAAAAAAACAAGGACACAGTGGGACTCAAACGTGAGTCCGCAGCTTGAGAAATCAGTGTTTGACCTATGAACCACGCTGTTTTTTTTTCCTTTATTGCCTTCTTGACTACAGGTCAAGCTAATATGACAATCACTATCAAACGTGTTTCATGCGTGATAACGCGTCAAACAAAGATATTACAAATTCAACACATTTGGTAGTCTTATACACATCTCGCACTTTTATAGCAGCTTCCACGAAACACTCATTGAAGTACTATCACGTTTCCTGCTCATTAGAGACCAGAGAGACTCTTTTTTACGTTCTTTAATTCAAACAACGCTGTTACACCACATGCCTTACTTCTTTGTATCTTCAGGCAGGCGGGAACGACACACCTAGTCACCGTTCTTGCGCGAAGTTGTATTCTCATGTCGTTTCTTAAGGGCGAGGTTTTCGATAGATTACCTAACTAATGTGAGAAGAAAGCGCCTTATGAAAGACCTAATACAGAATGTTTTTCCTGTGCCCCTGTATCGTTCAAAGTATGAAAAATCGTATGGTTATGACGTACTAAAGCGAGTGAAAAACATCTGTATACCACCCAATGTGAAAACTTTCTTTTTTAAACTTCATACGGGAACCTTGCCAGTAAAAACGTGGCTTGAAGAGAGAGGGATGTATGTACGATGGGGAAGCAGCTGTCTCCTGTGTAACAAACCTGAGACCATTGAACATGTATTTATTGATTGTAAGAACGCTATTTTCTTTTGGGACATTTTACAGAGGACTTTAAAAAAAGATTTACCTCTTACTTCATATGGAATTCATTTTTCGCCTTGTGATAGTTTTGTGCAAAATTTGGATGTTATGTTTTTACTTGGTCTTCATTCGGTTTGGCGTAGTATGCTATCGTACAGACACTGTCATGTGAGAGTTCCTATAAGCCACACCGGTGCATGAAACTTGTTCGCAAGCTTGCCTTAGGCAAGCTTGACATCGGGAAAGGAATCACGTTAACTTGAGTAATAAAGCATTTTAAAACAGAAAAGAACAACCAGGCGTCACACAATGCTAATAGCGTAACGAGTGGGTCATCCAATGCTCCAACCCATTACAAAAGCTCATTTTTGATCACCCATTAACAGTGGCACATATCTACTTCAAATATAATTCCTGATCGTCGTCAGTCACTGCATAAACAATGGGCACAAAACTCCTTGCAAGAGTTTAGTGGATACCACACTCCACCGAAGAATGACGGAGGATAGCATATTGAATGTCGGCCTACTACCAAGAAATTATGATTAATAATTGCGTAGTAGTTACTGAGCAATTGTGCTTGTAGCAGTTACCCCAATAGTGCTAGAAAAGTAAATGAAAGACCGCTCTTCTAGCTTTTACTGTGACTGTGCTGCGCCTTCCGCGCATACCTGGCGTTTTTCGTATTGATTTTTGCTAGCACAACAGGAACGATAAACAAAAAAAGCTTTCTGCGGCATTTCCAAAGACACACGTCTGCTCGCTACCTTCCTCGAACAATGGCAGACTCAATTGAACGAGTCCAATGCCATTCGTGGAATTTGTGTTGAAGTCTTTTTTGGAAACCTTCGACGCTAAGATTTTAGTCTGTCTGTCTGTACATTTGTCTGTTTGTACGCCGTAACGTTACTACAAGCGGCACCAAACTATACCCCAAACGGCACCCCATCCGCAGCACCCACCAATAATGCTGAAGTTTCGGCGTTCATACTTGTGCGATTGTCAATTAAAAAGCAAATATTGCGCATATCTGAGGCACCACGACAACACGTCAATATTCTGCATGTGTGTCTCTGTACTAGAAATGACATACATAAGTAATTCTAAGGACCGTAGCGTTTACCACGCTGCGCTGACAATCAACACCACCTAGATAAGCAGGCCTCTTCACTGCCGCCGTGACGTCACGCACCTGGCCCGTCGACGCGCGCGCGCGCGAGCCGCTGCGGCGCGGACGCTTCCCGCGCGGCGGCCACTACAGATCAGTAAAACATTAATTTCTGCATTGCCGCGATATAGGCATAGAATATAAAATTTCTGAACGAACGTTATTTCACATCAAGATGAAATAGTGCTGTTCCGCTCCATCTTGGCGGACGTGACTGCTTCAGATTGCACTTAAAAGAAACGTACACAAGTCCCGGGCACCTGGCAAAATATTTATTACAATGTAAGTACCATGTATCACAAGGAACATACGAACTTCCAGCTTTTAGCAGCCATATTGACATCTATGACTACATTGTGCAACACAAAAACCGAAACTGACAAGATTGAGCAAAAAAAAAAAACAAGGCGCTAGATTATTCGTTATAATGTTTCAAAATTTATCACAGTGAAAAACTTTTAGCATCTGGTACAGTCATATTCACAGCCATAATCACATTATGGGGCAAACAGAAAAACACAACTGCTCTTAGAACGAAAGAAACTAGCTACTGGAGTATTTATTACAATGTATAAAGTGTATCACAAGGAACAAACATTTAGCATGTGGAACAGTCATATTCGAAGCCATATTCACATTGTGGGACAAAAAGAAAATACGAACCGGCCAGCTTAAAAAAAACTAGCCATTAGTAAAGCTTGCTTCATATTTTAGCGAAGGGGCCACTAGCAAAGTTTACTGTAGCGTTAGCAACTTTCTTTGCTTTGTACAGGCTTTTTCTTTCATGACACTGTCATTCCTGCAAGCGACATAGTTTTTTAGAAGCGTGTTGACAGCTGGTTTTAGAATGTTCTTGAGTACGGTATCTGGATGGTGGCCACTTGCACACATGTCCAACTCCTCGCCGTCGCTTAGTAGGAACTGCATGATGCTCAAGAGGACCATCCTTTGGTTGGCTTCTGCATGAAACCGCTGCTCCTGTTCCTTACTGACAAGGTGCTCTAATACTATCTTAGTGCCAAGAACAACATTAACAACAAAAGGCTGCGGAAGCTTCAAGCCGCCTCTGCTCATGCTGTCAATGAGTACGTGCTCACTTTGCTGCAGCTCTCGGTCAGTGATCATGAGCTGTGACTGACAATCCTCACATGGCTGACGTTTAATTGCAGCATGCGCACAATAGCCTGCAATGTATGTCAACGCAGGCACGTCAGTTTGTGATGCCTTCAGGTCACTTTGGGTGAGTTTGATGGCATACTTTGCTATTAGCATCTCGGCATCAAGCTCCTGTTCCTTAGGTGCCAATGACAGCGGCATGTCTTCCAGCTTTAAAGTGTCCTGCAAGCGAATCTTTGTCTCCGCTTCGAATACTTCTGTGATTGACACATTGTAGTGAGATCCACACATTTGGCGGTACTTCCCGAACCTGGCCTCAATGCAATCTGTTTGAAACTTCCCCAAAAGGACGTACCTAAAGCCCAGCTCATCAAGGCAATACCGTGACAGCTCAATCAATGAATACGTGCTTAGCCGGAGAGCAAAGTGGGTCTCCTTTGTCAAACCTCCAGCCGTGGTTCCCCTCCGGCTCCACCTGTCAAGCCAGGTAATGAACTGATCAAGGTACTGAACTTGCAAACAAGACATATCCTTCACAGGCTGCTGATAAACATCACGTAGTCTGTGCCCCTTTTCTGGAGTCTTAACATTTACAATGCTCCACCACCTGACAATCAAATCAATAAAGGTGGCCGTTTCCTGCAGTGCAGCCAAATGCAATTTCTGCGCTTCAAGTGACAAAGCTGATGACACAAAGCTGTTAAAAACTTTCAACACCAATTTCACATTTTGACGCTCTAGGTGGCTTGGATAAAGTGCTTTATAGCTCAGACCATAGGCAACCTTTGCAAGCTTGCTTTGTTCACTCTGGTACAGCTTCCTCAAAAAAGTAAACGAAGCTTTTTGGTCCTCACCACTTCCACAGCTTTCAAAATGAGGATACAAAAACGACTTGTCATCATCCTTCTGATTGAGCCAATTGTTGCGTATACACTTGAGCAAGTGAACAGTGTCCACAACATGAAACAATGGCTGCTGCGGGTTGGCAGGATGAGGAAAAACAATCCCTGGCTCATTTTGCTCGCTAAACAGAGACATTATTTTCCTGTTTATGGCATTGTTGTCTGTTACGACCGCAACAACATGCAGACCAGCACTTTCAAGCCTCATGATTAGTGTCTTTAGAACATCATGCAGCTCCGTTGCTGTGATACGAGTTACCGGAAGGATATGAGCAACATCTTTATAAGATGAAAGCAAAGACTGTACCATGAACACGTGCGCTGTCTTTGCTGGTTCCGCACAATGCGCAGCAAACCCTGTTAGGCAGCCACCTTTATAATCGAAAAACTGTTGCAGGTGTATTTCATCAAGCATGACAGTCACATTTTTTTCATGAGGCTTCAGAATGGTTGCTCTGCGCTTAATGTACCTCAGAAAACCTTCTTCGCACTGCTCTTTCGATGGGCTCACATCATGTGCAGCACAAACTCGCTTGATGGTAGTGTCATGCGGCAAGACAAGCTTGTTGCTGTGGCGAAAAAACTTGTAAGCATGTGGAGAAATTGTGTGCAATATACTGCTAAAAACAAAAAGCTCTGCAGAATACCGCACGCCATTACTCTTCTTTGTCAGCAGCTTGCACTGCTCCTTCAGGAAGATTAGTGCATCAGCCCTCTCATCATCATGCAGCTCATCATCACAAATGTCATCCAGCAAGGATAAAACAAGCCTAAGCACTCCCCCCACCTTGTCCTCCTGGTGACGGGCCTTCTTTTCACAATATCGCTCCACGCTGTCTAGAAGGTTGTCCAGCACACGGACATCACGGACTTCGTCAGGAATGCACACATCATCCGACACCAACGGAGCGCACTTAAAATACACGGAAAGGGACAGATCCTCTGTAACCACCACAGATACAAGCATCTCCGGAGCTTGCAACGCCGGCTCGATGTGGGCGACGATGAGGCACGTCTCGCAGGCTGTTGTACACCAAAACTTCTTATTTGGACGCTCGTTAACCCGAGAAATCAGTTCACCCAGATTACAAACTTTGTACTGTTTTTCTTCTTTTTCAAACGCTGCTTGGGACTCGTGTATGGCTTTCTGGAGTAGCTCATTTTCAGTCCGCTTCCTTTTCAGTTCAGGCTCTTCTCGCGACGTGGGCGAATCCGAGATATACGAAGGGCAGTCTGGAAAAATGGCTGGGAAGGCGTCTGGAGTCAGCCGTGTCAACTTCATAGGAGCTTCAATGGTTCGTCCATCGCAGTCCGTATACGTTGACGTTGTGCGCAGGTGTTCCGACTTGAAGTGACGCTCGCAAACCTGCGCGTGACCGGAACAAAAAAAAAAACACCAATTAGAATCTCCTGGGATAATTACGAGAAATCTCGTTAATTCTGAAGGGGTACGCTCGATGCAGCTTACCTTGGGGTCCTTCAACAGCCTCACGTCGACGTCGCTCCGTCGCACAGCCCGCTGCCATTCCGCTCTTCGCTTAGCGTCTCTCGGAAAAGAAAACAAGCGGACTTTCGGACCATTGTCATAGTTCCCTCGACAGTTGGGTACACAACACCGCCCCATGTCTCAGGATACATTCGTCAACAAAATAAATTCGGCGGAAGCGGTAACTGCAACACGGAACAGCGCGCACGGCGTGGCCGCGTGGTCTCGTTCAACGACAGAGTGAAATAATTGTCACGGCTGCCGCCACCTGTCGGAGACTCAGACAACTTACGGCTCTGCCGCAAAGCTACGGGCTACCACGGTGCTCGCTCTCTCGAGAGAGGTCGCCCTCCTCCTTGCCTGTCAACATGCCCGGACACGCCGAAACGCTGCTGGTACGGCGTGAGCTAGGTGGTGTTGGCGTGAGAGGCTCGGGCAAAGTCGAATGACGTCACACGAAGGCGCGCCGGAGTGAAGAGGCCTGAACTCATTTAGGTGGTGTTGTGACAATGCCATGCGATGCTAAAAAAGGCATTCCCAACGCTTTGCTAAGACGACATGGTGGTGGCACCTGCGCGTTGCTTTGCGTTCTACACCTTATCGCCTCCGAGACAGGCGTGCACCTTTCTCCGTGGGCGCGCACGCCTTCCTTCATTTTGGAAGATAACTGCCAGATAGCGCTCGTGTCTAACATGCCTCAATGCGCTCGCTCGCCTTCGCTGCACGGGTCCAGACTAACGAAGTGCTTTCAGAATACAATTCTCCAATTTTCTCTCGCAGAACATGAAAGAACGTTTCGTTTAATCTCTTCACTTGCAAGACTATTGTCTTTCGAGAAAATTTGCAGTGAAACACGCAGATACGGGGCCAATTTATTTTTACAAAGTTGTTCTGTCCTACATTCATTATTGCGTTTGGCGCCGCTTTGTAGACACTTATTTCCCACTCCCGTGTTCTATTCTCTCCACTGCTCCGTTCCCATTAGTTGCACAAAAAATCACTCACAGCGTTGTTTCCTTATTCAGAAACTAACTCAAAATGAACGAGTATTTTTATACTCCCGCCTAGTTGCTCTTCTTTTCCTCGTCTGGCAGCAGCGGGTCTGTTGCCCTAGTGGCTTTTAAATCACCATGGCGCTCTCGGGATTCAGCTTCTGAAGTGAAAGCAATAGGTGCTTCATGAAATCTCAATGGTGGCTGTCGGGGATATCGGCGTCAACACCAACAGTCCAAGAGCTTTTGTAATAACAGCTGATGTTAAGACGGCGTTCACGATGACATCACTTCTTATTTGGTGAAAGTTGCATGGTCACGGAGGATGTGAAGCACTACGTAGAGTGCAGTAAGCCTAAAGGCAGGAGTGGGTGGGGAGGCTAACATGACTTTTACCTAACATGGCTTTTACCTTCGAATCGTCTTAAAGAGCCACTCACCAGGCCCCATACCAAATTTTAGTTAGACAGTAGACGTTGCTGGGTGTCCGATGAGGAACGTTTTGCCAGAAACATTTTTCATATTGGTTCATTACGAGCGGAGAAAACGGGTTTTCGGAAGCGGCGCGAAACGAGGGTGAGAGGAGGCGAGATCGAAACCCTTGCCGCTCCTCCGCGTAGCCTTCGCAAGCCCAATCTCTTCCCCACCCTCTCTGCCATCCGACCAAGTGGTGACGTGCGCATGACGTCCCCGAACAAGCCCAGCCCCCGTGCACGCGAGCAGCGTTGCTTTGTTGACCAGCGTTATTTTGTGGTCTTCTGCCTGTTTATGCGGGATTGTTTGGAAACGCTGGCTTAGACGCGGTAGAGTAGATGAGCACAATGAGCGCGTGAACGCGTAGGAGCGTTCCACGGCGGTCGTCTGCTCAATGCACTGACCACGGGGACCCGAACGCATGCGAAACGCTGTCACATTAGCCCCGTATCTCGTGGCATTTCACGGGAAAAAATGTAAGAAAAACGCGCACAATTTTTATTGCATCTCATTATTTATTTCAAGCTTTATTCATCACTTAAAGCAACAAATAAGTAAAATACGCATGTTGTGTTAAATAATTTTTGTCATGTCACGTGATATACTGTTGACAACGTCAGAGCAGAGTCGTCTCCGTAGAGTACCAACGTCACTGCAGTGCCGTGTACGTAGGGCCATTCCTACGCCCACGTCATGGCCTCATTCTCTACGCGTGCGCCGGTAGAGAGGAGGGAGAGCAGCCTTCATCTTGAAATTTGACCCATTTCCGCGGCGCATAGCGTTGCATATTTTGGCACACGTGATCATGAACGCCTCGTCTACGCATTGCGCTTATCAGCTCAAAGTTCACAAACCTTGTGAGTGGCCCTTTAGGCGAATGTATAAGAGACTGTGTAGTGTTACGTTTCAGTGCAATATATTCCGATTGTAGTTCTTCGTTAAGTTCTTTATAAAACAGTAGTTTATAAACAGATAGAGAAGCTTATCGTTATAAATATAATATGCCACAAGAATTTTGATGCAATAATATAACTCGTATTCTCTCCTTTATTTGGGCGTATAAAACGTGCTTTACGTGCTGTGGATTGAAATATGCATGGAAGTCAAAATATACTACCACCAGCTTTGGTTCTCCTGGGTAAACGTAGCACCATTTAGGGTAATCTTAAAGACGCGACATTGCTGTTGGCGGAACGGTTAATTGATAATCATGACATATCAGACTTCACTAAAGCTTTGGCACAAAGTAAGAGGTAAATTAAGCCATGCTGGCATTGTCATTACAGAACTCGGCTGCTGATTCGAAAGATGCTTGAACCAGGCATCTGCGGCAGCATTATCGCGGAAGTTAAACGCTAGAAGCCAGTGTAGTCGTAATACGAGGCATGTAAAAAAAAAATAGGTGGCCAGTATTGTAGTGAAATCCTCCTATATACGTCAAAGTACCGTATTCGCGAAGTAACGTCAACACGTTGTTGAGATCACTTATGCGCGAATGCGCTGCCACTTACTTGTCGCTACCAGATCATCGGAACAAGCGTCTCCGAGTAACAGACCCCAGTATGACTTTTAGTCTTCCAGCTAAAATCAGCCGACGATATGCTAATATACTGCACCGGATTTGCCTGGGCGTCACCTTCACTCGTCACTACACCCACTAAATCGGCCGTGCGAACAGCCTGAGTTGTGAGCGCTGCCAAGTGCGCGAAACTTCAGCTGACATATTTTGTGACGGCGCATTATACGTGGCACAAAGAAAAAAATGCTAACTGCAACGTTGGCAAGCATCGGATGAACGTATTCAGCGAAAATCACATATTGTCAGCAATGAACGACCAAACAGTGTCAAAAACTGCTACAAAGGCTCTTTCGGACTTTATAAAAAGCACTGGACTAGAAACTAGACTGTAGGATACTACGCTAAGTGGCTACTGTACATACGCACCACCTCTTCTTGTCCCCATCATCATCCTTCATCCCTCTTTCCTTCCCTTATCGCCTGTGTAGAGTAGCAGGCTAGAGCGAACTAGCTCAGGCCGACCTCTCTGCCTTCTAATAAATTCTCACTCACTTCCGGAACCCGGGCCGCAACTGCCCGCTTCCAGCTGCTGCCATGTGCCACGATCACGATTGTCGTCGTCATCTGCGATCGTCGTCCTCCTCTTTTTTGTGTAATCGGCAGGATCGCCACCACCGCTCTCATAGTATGAAATATTTTACTTCTATGGTACAGTTTTCGTCAACCAGCACGAGCAAGGAAGCTTCATCGTAATGAAGAGTATCACTGTGGGTTACACGCAATTCACTGGGTTTGCGAAGTCTGCATGCAGGATAAAATGCACAAATTGTTGACCCAATCGTTTTATACGACAATTGACTGATTGTTGTTGACATGAAACGACACGTGCGGCTGTCAAATCATAGAGATGGTGCAATTAATTAGCGATATGCCGTCTTTTTGTGAAGTCAAAGTTGTGTTGACATGTCAATGCGGAGCCTCCTTATCGATATCATAACCGAAAGTTCTCTAATAAAGTACCGATGTTGAAGTATAATTATTGCATTTGCAACCTACATGATTGTTATTAGGGTGTATAGGGATCGATGTTTCTACTTGGAGCAACTAAACGAAAACATTTGAATTTCACGCCACTGCTATGTTTTAATTTGGCATCACTATGTTATTAAGCTAACATTAAGGTAACGGCAGGCTGTTGCTATAATGTTTTTATACGACAGCCTCGTTTTATAGCTTAGGAAAATTTTCCCACGACATAACCGAGCACCGGTCAAGTTCGTTGTTACGAGAAAAAAAAGCATGAAGTGCAAAGAGAAAACGACTCAATGGCTCTGAAAACTTGAAGATCACACTTACGGCGCTCAGTGGAGAAGTCAATATTGTGGAAGCTGCATTTTCTTGAAGCTTTTTTTTTTTACTGCCCAAACTCCCAAACTTCATTACCAGATAAAGTATAAAACTTAGTGGGTTGCCTTTCGTTTGTGTTAGCGAGCTTTTTCTCATAATTTAGCTATCAGCATTACTACCGACGCCGGTGGTCACCTTGGTCCCATTCAAAGAGCCAACATTATTTATACCATTTTATGGCACATTTAGAGCGCTGTGTGCGATTCCTACATATTTTTCTTCTTTGGTGTTTACTGTTGCCCAATTCTTTCTGAGTAGATGGGTTGTCGGTGTGCTCGCCAAAGATTTCCCTCACAACTGCGAATTATTTCCAGACCTATACTGTACCGTGTTTTTACGGGCAATCATGAACGATAGGAACATAAAATTTCCCGGATTTCTGTACGCGTTTAGGGTGAGCCCCTGAAAATTTTAGTACCATTTGAGCTGCGAAACACCGATCTTTGTTTTTTGTGCGATCTACACGATAGAATGTTCCGAAAAAAAAAGAAATGTTGTGTTGCATTGTAGCAGTTTTTAACGCTTCTCCAGTCGCTCTTCCAGGTTGGGTCCAATCTTAGTTGTCGTACGACTAGATACCTCAAATGGGTGACCTTTTTTTCTAATGAAACAAAATGCAAATTTATGGAAGGCTAGAGATTTGGTGAAGCAAATGACGGCCGCCTTGTTAGTGCTGCGATTACAACACAAAGCTAAGAAGAGTAGGTGTTTTGAAAGGACACTGTGAGTTTAACGATTAAAAAAAAACAAAGGAATGTAACACCTCGAAAGTTTATTGCAAGAATAATAGACGGGGAATATTGTCCTAGTGTACGACCAATGGTGACGCTGTGAATTGCGCCTGTTCGCACAATTTCGCACACTTTGACACAATTTCAAGGGACGTCGTTGTACAGAAGTCATATTCCTGGTAAAACACGACACAGAAGCACATATGTTGGTTGTGCTTCAAGAAAGTTGAAAGATATTCGATCTTGTGTCATTTATAACACCTGCCATACTTCGCAGGTCCTCTGTAAGCAGTTAAAACAAAGAGAGATATGATCAAGGTATACATAATAGCCTTTACATGAACCGTTACAAACGATATGTGAACCTAGAAACGATTAAAGAAACTTCAGCTGAAAGCTTTATGCAAGCTTTTAGGCGCTTCATTGCAAGAGAGGTATGCTCAGTCATCTACAGCGACGATGCGAATGTTTCAAAGAAAGCTGACAAAGAATTGAACCTAGTCACGATGCTACCAAGGGAGACAACTAGAAATTTCACAGCCAATCAGCTTATCAATTGGAAATTCATTCCCTAAAATGCACCATGATGAGTGGCTTTTATGATCGGCGAATACGCAGCTTGAAGTCAGCTCTGCCAGAAATTATTGGTCGGCGTTTATTAAGTATTGAGGAGTAGCATACCCTAGTCTGTGAAGTTGAAGGCATAATGAACAATCGACCACTTAAGAATGTTTGGAAGGAACCTGACAGCCCACTCCTTTGACCTCACGAGATCTTATCGGCGAAAAGCGAAAGCTTGGAGCAGACATCACCGAAAAATGGGACCACAACCTTCAGCAGGTGTGGAGACTTCACGAAATGCTAAAGTAATAAAATTCTACGTATATTAAAGAAATAAAGAACGAAATAATGAAACCTACTATAACAAAAAAAAATCATGAGAAACTTATAAAAATAGTGATATCGTTTTACTGGAACAATAAAATCCAAAAGCCTTTTTGGAAAATACACTCGCTAAAGGACGTTTTCACAGGCGAAAGCCAACTTTCGAGAGTCTGCGCTTTGAACACTCTTGACAACAGGCTTCGAAGAAAAATTCACTGCTGCTTTGTTCTTTTCTTTTTTCCTTTATTTTCTTTCTTTGTCTTCTTTTCTACTTTCTATTTTCTTCTTCTTTTTTCTATGTTTTTTGTTCCTTATCATTGTGCATTGATTGTTTCAAATGTTATGCCATGTGACAGGTGTATATCCTTGGTGCTTTGCAATAAAATTTTAATTCTAAGTTAGAGCTTGTTGTCGTTGTTCTCTTAGTCCGTGGTTCCCTTTTTTGCGCTTCAGCTGCTTAGGACATAGTAAACCAACTATCCCATTCCCACACCTTGCTTCAATGAAGACCCATGAAGTCGGTTTATTCACTAAAAAAGAAGGATTATAATTGTGGACACGTAAGGCCTCGGGAAGATGTAGCAACAAAAAAAGCAAGGAAAAAACGATAACAAAACTGAAGAAAAAAACGACATTTCAACATTTTTCGATTTACGCTCTGATCGTCTGAGTAAACAGATCTGACGATCGTGGCCCTTCGGTGTGTTCGTTCACAAGATCAGAAAAAAGGAAAATGTCACAAGGACTTGAATAGGGTGAATAGGAGATTGAGGAAAAGTAGTATTGTATTTTAGGTAAAATTCACGCCATATCTACGGAGTGAATGTTGATTATTGGGGTGAAGCGTCCATCAATCCGTCCGTTTGCTATTGCTTCTGTCCGTCCGTGCGTTCATCCGTGTGACCAGCCGTGCGACCATTCGTGCAATCCGCCCGTCCGTGCGTTCGTTCTGCATCCGTTCTCCTGAGCATCCGCCTGTCCGTGCGTCCATCCATTCTTCCGTCCGTGCATCTGTCCATTCGTCCGTGCGTTCGTCTATCCGTCCATCTAGTGAACACTCCAAGTATTGCCATCTCGCATCTTTTCGTCATTTATTCATCATACAGAAATACCGCCATTGGCAGACATTCCAAGGTCTCAACGAGAGGTGGCTACCTACTACTACATACATCGCGGACGCTCGACCCACGGCTTAAGAAGCTTCGCCCCTAAAACTAAATGAGAGTAAGGGGTGTTGCACACGCTCCATTGTCATGTTGAAACAGCCACTTGTTTGCAATGTTTCTCTGAATGTGGTCAGTCTTCAATGACTTCTTGGTCTTCAAAAAATAACTCAAGCCAGCAAAAAAACTTGTGCTCTTAATAAAAAATGTTTCTCATACGCTTGTTTTAAGTTTTGAAAAGTGATACTCGAGGATTTACCAAGTTTAACACGAAGCATCATGGCACAACGCCGTTTTAAATTACGATGCTCCATTTCCGTAACGCTCTACAAAAACAAAACTCTACCTGTGGCACTGTCGAAACTATTGTATGAGCTTCTCGAAGTTGTACCATAGAGTGAGAAATTCGAAAAATTAAACAAACTGGCCTAGCACAGGTCGTAAGACACAACGTGACGAGATTGCCTGTGGCATGGACTATCTCATGACGTTTCTAACACACGTCGTATGCAACGTTGCAAGCTTTCAATGAGGTTGAAGAAAAAGAGAAAAAAGGGGAAGGTAAGATGGGCCCTTCCTGACAACGCGATATGAATCTCCTACATTGAGTATGATCTAAGCCCAGAGAATAACAACCACTACCAGTGACAGCCTCAAACCAAAAACACAGTTATCCCTGCGGGTGTCCTGATACCGTTGTCGCTGAGCGTGAAACTGAACGCAACTTGTTGGAGGCACCTTTCACGACCGAAAGAATAACGGAGCAAAAATGTCATTTAACAGACGTTCACTATATTATTTCTTAGACTGATTGCCGCACACAGCTCGGCCAGACCGGGGTTGCTGGCTACATCTTTGATCACATGGTCGCGATTGCCAAAATGCCAGCTTATCTCGCGACGCTTTTGGCTCCAAAACAATTGTTGAGCTTTGTAGGCACGCTGGCCTTTGTAAAAAGTGTACCGCGCTGCCGTCACAGTTGATATCGACGGGCATGTGAACAAGCTCAAAGATTACGGTGGCGCCAAGATGCTCAAGGCTACAAGCTACGCTCTATGTCGTGGGAGCGACAGCTTGGCTCCATTCACACGGGATGAATGCGACGAGCCATTCTTGAACGCAGGCCTCGGCATGCATTTGGCTGCGGGCAGGGAAGTTCAATGAAGCCTGGAAACAAGGTTGGCGTTCTGTTGAAGTGAAAGAGCGCCAGCGCTCGAGCCATATGTAGACAAAGTAGTTATGTTAACTATTATTATCGTCAAATTTGGGCCAAATAGAACATGGGTGGTAATATGAAGAGAGAATTTCTACTCATCAATAAATGAAGCCATATTGAATGAGTAAAACCGGAAACCCAAATTTAGCCTATAACTAGCTATGGCGCAAACAGCAAAATATTCATCGCCAAATGGGTCCAAAATTGACCAATGGCAACCCTGCCAGTGCGCAAGACGATGGCAATGTCACCCTTGTTTCGTGAATTAAAGATGTTTCATTCCTGTCAACAAGTGAAAGGTCTACTTATTATGTGTTTATTACGCGTTTTTAGGTGTTAGCCTTGACTTTGTTTCCACAGTTTTTGCAATTATTTATATCATGCTGAATAATACACACTTGGTCAAAGTGAAGAAATGAGAATGTGCCGATGAAGAAACTCTCAAGTGTAGAATAAATTTTCCTGTGAGTTATTAACCATGCTAATTCCTTATCATTTACCGTTCGGCAAAGTATGAACTGTTCCTCAGCTAGCTGGCGTTTTAAAGGTATGTACACGCGTCAGCACAAGCAAAGTTAACATGGAATTCTTCACAATTATTTTACTTCACAATCATTTTAAATGGATTCATATGAAGGTCGCTTGTTCTCACTTAATTGAGAGTCAAGTGATATAAGCTCTTTTGCGCTTGCTCAGTGCGCTTAGTCTTTCTGAATGAAATATACTTTCTTGGTGTGCGGGGAATGTTTTAAAAAGAAGACGGATAAGAGAGAGCGCACACTTTCAAATGTGCGTTCTGCCCCATCTGTCTTCTTCCTGAAACGTTCCCACGCATAGCCACGGTGAATTTTCAATGACTATTCGAGTGTTTCTTCCCATATTCTTTAAATCATACTCAATCCTCTGCTTCTCAAACTACTCAAGGAAATAGGTAAGCACCTCCCCATTTCATTGAAACCAAATCATTTACCAATAAGTAAACAATCGATCGGTACCTTTCCCATGAGAAGGAATGAGCACATGTCAATCTTTCTTAAAAAATGTTTGTTCCTACGTAACGTGGCTATCTGCTTGCTTGTTTATTCTGTTTATTCTTCTCTACATTTCTCTGTTTCTTTCTCTCACCTTTTTTTTCTTTCTCTCTCTTTCAAGTATGTGACGAGCTCCAGCTTCCCAAAGAGAATTTTCGTTTAACGCTAGCATGTGGAATAGCTTCACAAAATTATATCGCCGCAGAAACTTGCGTGCTATTTCTGGGGTGCATAACCAACTGAAGAGTTTTTAACGATGTAGTGAAAGTTACCCATAGTTTAAACAGCATCGGTGTTGAAATAGAGATTGCATCATGTATTATTAGGTCGCTCTTCATGTCGTTTATTTTCTGTAATTCTAAGTATTCAAACCACCTTCCCTCAGATGTCGCAATAATCACTGACTGCTAGTTTTTCCACGAAATACTCGCAAACATTGTGTAAGCTGGATAATCTCTTACCTGTACTAATTGCTTTGTTCATTCTATTTCGCTTTCTAGAAATAAACACTACTGTTTTTATAACCTGAAAAAAAGTCAGCATACCCACGGAGTGAATGATGGGGAGTGGGGCGAAGCATTGGTCCGTCCATTCGTTCTTGCTTCCGTCCGTTCCTGCGTACGTCTGTGAAACCATACATGCGTCCATCCACCCGTTCTTGCGTGCGTCTGTTCGTGCGTCCGTCCTTGCTTTCATCCATGCATCCGCGCCTGCGTCCGTTCATGCGTCTGTCAGCGATGTCCGAATGAATGTAGTCAAGGCAAGGTTCAAATTTTAAGGAAAACTGTATTGTGCTAAGTTACAGGTGAATCGGCGGCGGTTACATGTATAAGGAAACTGGACTCGGTGCAGGAGCTCGATCGGCTACGTCCGACGCCACTCGCGTCTCGGCTCGCTCTCCTCTCTCTGGCGATGCGTTGCTAAGCGGTCCCGGCTCGAAGGCTCACTTTTGTTTTTGAATGTTCGTTGAACCAATGGGCAACCGCGCCGAGTGGACGCGCTCAGGGCTCGGAGTCCACGTTAACGCAGTGCAGCGTTTCCCGTGCAAGCACGGAGACGCTGCCGGAGAATGAGACGCTGCCGGAGAATTCAGCTGTGCGAACTCGAGTGCCGCTGACACGGCCCTCCCAAAAATTGCGCCTGTCCTCAGGCGTGCGTATCGTTAGATGGCGATGGTTCCGTAACTTCTAGGAGCGGCTCCTTATATCTACGAAGCTGCTCCACATTAACGATTTTTTGGTTGATCATGCCCGGTGTGGGGCATGATCAACCAAAACTCATCAACTCTTTTGATCAACTCTTTTGATCTCGGCCCTGTTTCCTCCGACGAGGGCCGTTATATCAAACAGACCTTCATAGCGAGGATCTATTTTGCCTCGACCGCTCAACTCAAGCAGGACGAGGTCCCCGTTATGAACCTCGGAGTTCGCCGCTTCTTGTCGTATCGGACCGTTGTTTTGCGCTGACTCTGCAGTAGCCTCTTTCTTGTCTCCGCGCGTCCCCTTGCCAAGTCGTGCAGTCTATGAAACTCGTCGATGTCTCCCTCGACTGAGGCGAGGTTGAGCTCTCCTGGCAGTTTTGGGTCATAGCCGTGCATGAGTCGAAATGGGCTGTGGCCACTGTGGCGATGCTTCGTGGCGTTGATTGCTAGCGTGGCTAGGGGTAGTTCCTTCTGCCATTTGCCCTTGTTGTTTAGCATTTTGCGTAGCACCTGTTTCAATGTTCCTACCATTCGCTCAATCAGTCCGTTTGATTGTGGCCAGTACGGTGGGGAGTTCTGATGAGCAATTCCCAATCTGTGATGGAATTGGTTAGTTTTCTTGTTCACGAATCTCTTGGCTTGGTCCGTAATAATCACGCTGGGAACTCTAAATCGCGGAATCCACCGGTTTGTCATGAAGTCAAGGTAGTGCCTCGACGAAGTGCTCGGTACGGTCACGGCGTCCATGTATCTCGTGGCGTGGTCGATACACACGAGGATGTGGTCTCCTTTCTCGTTTAGCGGACACATGTGATCCAGGGATATCACCACGTTTGGCTAGTAGGAATATCGCGTTGGATGAGGCCACCTTCATTCCGTGTCGTGCGGGCTCTTGATTGTCTGGCACGTGTGGCAGGAGTCAACATACTCGCGTATGTCTTTTCTCATCGATGGCCACCAGTACTTTCGCTGGATCAGGTCTCTTGTCTTCTCAACGCCTAGGTGGCTGTTGTTGTCGTGGAAAACGATCATCACGCTGCTTCGGAGGGCAGCGGGAATGATCACCCTCCGCCGAACCCGTCCTCCCTCGAGAGATTTCTTCACCAGTATGTCGTTTTCGATCTCGTAGTCTGAAGATTTGTGCTTGGCCTCCTCCCGAAATCTTTTGCAGTCAGTATCCCTCCCCTGAAACTCGCGTAGGCGACTGTGTTTGCCGACCACTACTGCGTATCAGTGTAGGTCTCGGGTCGAAACGCGCTGGTCGAAAGCCTCTGCAGATTCCGACTGCCTCGAGAGTGCGTCAGCAGCGGAGTTCTGGCGTCCTGGCTTGTGCTTGACGTCGAAGGTGTACTCTGCTAAGCCGAGCGTCCACCTCGCAAATCAGTGGTTGCTGGCTCCCTTCTGGACGAGGTATGACAAGCTGAAGTTGTCCGTGAACACTGTAAAACGAGGGCCTCCTCTCAGGTAGGCCGAAAACTTCTCAGTGATCGCCCAGAGGAGCGCCATGCACTCGAGCATATTAGAGTGTAGACCACGATCGAGCTCGTTTAATGATCTACTTGCGTACTCTATGATTCGCTCACTTCCGTCTTGAGTTTGAGAAAGCACCGCACCCAGCCCGGTTTGCGAAGCGTCGACGTGAACGTTAGTCGGGCAGTCTGGGCGGAAGCTCGTCAGAATCAGCGGGTTCTTCAAGACGTGTTTTATGGCATTGCCGGTTGCTTCATGAGCGTCAGTCCATACGAAAGGAACGTCCTTTGCCAGAAGTTGCCGTAGCTTGTGCGTGACCTTTGCAAACTCCGGTATTAACTTTCGGTAGTGGTTAGCGAACTGCAGGAAGGAGTACAGCTTCTTTGCGTTGCGATGCGGCTCGAACTTCTCGACAGCGGCAACTCTGGATTCGTCCAGTGTTCGTCCTTCGGCGAAGATCACGTAACCCAGGAAAGATACTTTGTCTTGAATCAACTGGCATTTCCGGAGATCCATCTTCAAGCCGTTGATCACGACTCTCCTGAGTGCTTCGTTCAGCAAATCCAAAGCCTCCTTCACTGTTGTGGCTCCCTGCCCGACATCGTCCATGTACGTAGCTGTCCTAGGTAAGCGATTGAACGTGCTACGCATGACTCTTTGCATGGTCTGAGGGGCCTTGCAAAACCCAAAGGCCATTCGAAGCTATTCGTACTTTCTGCCTGGAGTGACGAATGTGGTCTTGTGTACGTCGTCCGGCTTCATTCGTATAGTCAGAAATGCCGCCTTCACGTCCCACACAGTGAAGTAAGCCGATCCGTCGCGCATAACATCGTCAATAACGTCTTCTATGACAGGCATCGGATAAAAAGGGTTGATCGTTTTCTCGTAGAGCTTGCTATAGTCGCGTACCATTCTTCGTGGAGTCGTCGGGTGGTGCGGTTGGTCGACGACTATCGTTGGAGCACCGTACTCGCTTTCGCTCGGCCTTATGATGCCCTTTGTGAGGTAGTCATTCACCTGTTCTCGGATGAACTTGCGATCAGCCAGTGAGCACCTGTACAGCCTCGATGACACTGGTATATTATCTCTGAGTTCGATGCTGTGTTCAGTGTGAGGACACACGCCCAAAGTGTCACCTTTGGAAGTGAACGCTTGGTGATGCCTTAACAGAATTGCGTGGAGTTGTTCCCTCTCTGCCTCGGTGGCATCCTTCGTTATCTTCCGTGTGGCGTCTTCGACTAGACTCGTGAAGTCTTCGTCGGGTGCGGGACATTTCGTGTTGAGGCGCACGTACCCTTCTTGTTTGGAAACACTCTCGTCCGATTACCGACAGAACGTCGCAATAAGCGTTTCCCCGGTGCGGTGTGGTGTGCCTTGTTTCGGGGGTGGCACTTCGGACGATGAAAATTTTTCGGAGGGCTCGACTTGAACGGTAGTCACATCGTTTGACGTGTGAAACGTTACGTCGACATTCGCGACTCGTCACCAGTCTGATCCCAGAATCAGGTCGATGCCGCTGGGCAGTTCCGTTACCTCTACGTCTTCGAGTCGCACATTCGTGGTGCCCAGTGTCACATCAAGCGTTGCAGCGAGAGTTGGGCATATGCTGCGGTTGAGAACTTCAATGTTCTCGCGCGATACCCATGCGTGCGTGGGAATGTCGTCCGTCAAGGCATTGGCACTCATGATGGATAAGTTGGGGCCACTGTCGATGCACACGCGGACGGGTTGGTTGTTAGCGGTACCGGACACTATTGATAATGCGCCGCCCGTCGAATGCAAAAAACAGTTCGCTTGCCTAGGTGACGTAGTCCCTCTTTCGTGGCTGCTATTGTCTCTCTTCGCTCGTTTCTCGTCCGCTCTGATCGTTGCTGGCGTTTTCGGCTTTCTACAATCACGGGACAGGTGACCGATGTCGCCGCAGTTGAAGCACGAACGAGCAGAGATGGGCCGCGGGTGTGGAGCTCCCGAGAAATTGCTGCGCGGGTCAGCCTTCGGCAAGTTGGCGGAGCTGCTGGCTGGCACCCGCTGGTTCGAACCCTGACCACGGCTCGCCGTAGACGATGACAGTTTCTTGTCGTTTTCGGCAGACACGGTCGTGTGACGCCTCGCGTTGAGCAAAGCCGCTCTGTCAATGAGTTCGGTTACTGTACCACACAGCTGCGCTGCGAGTGGGTTGGCCCATGTGTCATCCTCGATGCCGCTGAGAATGAGGGAAATTCTTTCTTCCTCTGCTAAACGGTACGGCGCCTTGTTCAGAAGGGCGTTCTTCGAGTACATGTACTCGACGATGGTCTCGTGGCTCTGAAGGCGTCGCTTCGTCTGCAGTTCGAGGAACTCCTGCATTGTCAGCTTTCGTTTGAATCGGAGAATGAGCGCTTCTTTCGATTGCTCCCAGGTGTCATACTGTGAGCCGTAGACGCTGTGCCAATCCTTGGCAGATCCCGTCAAGCGGCTTGCTGCTGTCACCAACGTCAGCGATGGCGTCCAGTGGGCGAGCGCTGCGATTCTCTTCACTTGCGTAATTCATTCGTGAGCACTTTGTTGCGGCGTCCCATCGAACAAGGCGATTGCGGATGACGTGTCACTTGTGGAATGAATCTGGATCGGGCTCGTCGTCGGTGGACCTCTCGACAGCGTGTTGGCGAGCAGGGCTTGTGTGTTCACGAGCGCGGTGAGGATCTGGGCCATGGAAGGTTCTCCCTCGTGCGTTGAAACGGTCGGCTCGGCGGGGCGTGCCACGTTTTGGTTGGTGCCGTCGTTCAGTGACGGTGGCCGCGTCGAACCCGAGGATATCGTTATGTCAGCAGGGACGGAATGGTGCAGCCTGAGGGTTGAAGTCGTCACCCGTTCCGTTGGCAGTGAGGCGTTCTGATGGGCTTCGTGCAATGCCTCACGTTCCCTCGTGGTCGCACGGTTAAGCTGGGCTCGCAGGCTGCTCAGTTCAGCGCAAAGCCTCGCGTTGTCGGCGGACAGTGTCTCCAGGTGCGCCTGTCTGTCGTCGTCGTAGGCAGCCTGGTCCTTCGTTGGCGAGTCCGTCGGCTCTAGGGCTTGGCGAGTGATGTTGTCGCGGATGATTCTTGCGATGAGCTCGTCCTTTTGTCCGGAGCACCGTAGACCTCATGCTCTCAGCTCGTCGACGAGTTGTCTTTTCGTTGCATTGGCCATCGTGCTGTGGTCGAGGGTCGTGAACACGCTTTCGACGATGGTAGTTTCGAAGTCCCGAGATGATGTACAGCGTGGCGTCGCTCCTTCTCGTGGCGTCGTTTCCTCCTCCGCATGTAGCTCGGTCGATTCACATCCTGTCGGCTGCGCCATGTTAGCGATGTCCGAATGATTGTAGTCAAGGCAAGGTTCAAATTTTAAGGAAAACTGTATTGTGCTAAGTTACAGGTGAATCGGCGGTGGTTACATGTATAAGGAAACTGGACTCGGTGCAGGAGCTCGATCGGCTACGTCCGACGCCACTCGCGTCTCGGCTCGCTCTCCTCTCTCTGGCGATGCGTTGCTATGCGGTCCCGGCTCGAAGGCTCACTTTTGTTTTTGAATGTTCGTTGAACCAATGGGCAACCGCGCCGAGTGGATGCGCTCAGGGCTCGGAGTCCACGTTAACGCAGTGCAGCGTTTTCCGTGCAAGCACGGAGACGCTGCCGGAGAAGAAGACTCTGCCGGAGAATGAGACGCTGCTGGAGAATTCAGCTGTGCAAACTCGAGTGTCGCTGACACGTTCATCCATGCATCTGCCTGTGTGTCCGTTCGTACATCTATTCAGCACACCGAGTACCACCATGTCGCATCTTTTCATCATATATTCTCCATATCGAAGCACCGCCATCCAGCGGACATTTCAAGGACTAAACGGGAGGTGGCACACGCACACTTTCTTACGGCTTGCGTGCGCTTCGTCTTTACTTCCCACCTTTAACCACCTCGAGTTCATGGTATATACTAGTTCACTGTATTCATGGCTATGCGGCCCAACGCTCGCTAAACCTTTCTAAAACCAAGGAGGTTACACCCAGTGAGTATAGTGTAGCAACTCGTTCTTGTGAGATCGTGCTCAATGTACATGCCAATAGCTGCTAATGGGGATCGCAGCGTGCGCGTTGCCTAAAGGCGGAATGCTCCTGTCTCTCATTTCCCCTTAGCAGCCATTAACATGTGCATTGAGCAATATCTTTTATTGTTCAACAACGCACAGAAGAAATCTCTCACCGGAACCACCTTGGAGGTCGAAATCGTATTACCGCTATTTCGGGTATGTGCCACTGGTTGTTACGTACTACGAGGGACGCACAAGCCACGTCATAAGGAGCTTCGCCCCTAAAAATTTGAAGGACACTTTGTAAATTTCAAAGTGTGCACGGCAGTGAGAACGGAACATGCTGCGCGCGTCTCCCTTTTTGCACGAGCGGGCAGATTGTGGCCACACAGGCGACATGTTGTGGCTACATAGGCGACATGTTCGCGTGGTAGCCATCCCACTACTCGACTGCTGCAGCGTGCCTTCTGACGATGGAGTAGCCGCGCGGGCAGCTATGCCATCACGTGATTGTTGAGACAGTTTAAAAGGGTTGAGAGCCTTGTTAGCCTCATCACTCAAGCATTCCGTACTCACAATTAAACCAGTGGGCTTTGAACATGTGAACAATTTGTTTATCGCACTGTGACCTTGCCAGATGCCTTCAATTGCTGCTTTTGATTTTTTTATCAAGATCTTTGAGAAATTGCGGTTCATGCCTAGCATGAGGAGGCGTTATCTTAAAGAATATTATGGCCACCTAAAGGCTCTCTTAGAAGCTGCTTCATTCTGCGGTTGGTGTCATGCCAAGGTACTTGTGCTGAAAAAATCTTAACCGAAGCTTGTGCTTGTGTGTTGACTTTTCGGAGTGGCATATGTGTGCCAGCATCCACGTTACCTGTTGGTTACATCATAAATTCACTCCAATTTTGCTTTCTTCGAAATATGTTGCTGCTGCATCTCGTACTTGCGCCTTGGGGACGGCTTTAAGCTCTCCCATAGTAGAGAACCAAGTACTCTAAATCGTTACCCACTTTTTTCTAACCCCCTCTCCCCCACTTCGGTAAGAGGTCCACGGGACGGCTTTAAGCTTTCCAAATGCAGAGTATTAAGTACTTCAAATTGTTAACCACTTTTTAAAACACACTGCTCTTCAGTAGCACTCTGGGCAGGGAACTCTGAATCGTCAATAATTTTTCTAAACACACACATTAAAACTAGAACACCTTATTGCTCTTCCATTTGTCGCACGTTTATTCTGAGAACATTTGATGAAAATAACCTCTCTACTCTTGAAAGCCAGTTGGCTCTGAGGGTATTATAAAAAATGAATGAATAAAAATTCAGCAGACATCACGCACCCTGGAAATCGACTTCATGAGAAGCATGCACATGGAAGGTTACTGTGTTGTATTTTTAACTGAGCTAAACGTTACGTACGGTTGCTCAAAATATGATGTGCAAATGCACGCACTGACATATGTTAAATGGCCGCATATGGTTTCCATAACCAGATGTTTGGAGTTGCCTTACCATGTCACCTTACCATAAGCAAGTAAGCTGATATGAAACGGTGGTGCTCGCAGGGATGGTAGGCCTGGAATAGATTTCAGCGGATGGGCGCCTAACTACTATTGACATTAACCCGACGTGATGACTGAATCAAAGGAATACATAGGTAATGTTTATAAAATTTTACAGCCAGCACTGCCACCGAAATTCACGCCTCATGAACACCAGGGATGTCTTCAAAAGTAGTTCCGAGACCTGGCGGGGCTCTGTGGCGGAATACTCGATTGCCTGGCCGAACGCTGGGGTACGATTCCTACTGGGACGCTGACATTTATTCTGCGCATTCATCGCACCAGTGCTAACCGATGTCAGCTTTCAGGGGCGAAGCACGTTGGGATAGAGCCTTGTCCCTGTGATGTCCATGGCATTTACGCGCTGGGAGTAGCGTACGTGAGCACGCCAATCATAGGTGGAAAGAGGAGAACGATGATGGCGGGTGCACTCGTGACACGCTGTTTCTTTCACTGTATCGCTTAAGGAGGTTTAAAAGGTAATGTTTTTAAACATTCTTGGTGGCGCCTCAAGATCTATCAAACGCGGTCACTCCTGGCTCTCTCTCTCTCTCTCTCATGGTAATGAAATACATTTCGTTAACAGAGAAAAAAATTTACGGGGGCTAGTGATCTCCCGAAGCTTCGCCATCGTTCACTTCGTGGGCACGCTGAGATTTTTCACTAACGATCATGCGTCAAAATTACTCGAGCGTGTTCTCGCCGTTCCTAGGTGGATATAAACTGTCAATAACGTGTGCAACATAATCGACCACGGGCATGTACCACACGTCTGGCGGAAATGGTTTGGCAATACACACGGCGTGATTGTGACATTAATAATGCCATTACCAGCGAGTTCAATTACCACCATCTTACCATCACATTGTAATTTCAGTTTACTCAAGGGGATGAGGAGAACATCCAGATGTAGCCGGCAACATGGACGGACGGACGGACCGACGGACGGACGGACGGACGGATGGACGGACGGATAGATGAATGGATGGATGGATGGATGGATGAATGGATGGATGGATGGATGGATGGATGGATGGATAGATGAATGAATGGATGGCTGGGTGGATGAACAGATGGACAGACAGACAGATAGATGCTCAAAGTGCTTGAAATACGCGAAAATCACCGCTTTTCATCGGCCTTCTCGCATGGAACGTTCCCCCTACTGACATCGCATCCACTGTAAATTGTAACTGATTCGTTAATCACGTCAAGTGCTTCCTAAAACTCTAAGCTAATAATTATGGAAGCCTGTGTGTCGCCTACAACAAAAATATTTATTTTTAAGTGTATAAATTTGGCTTGCTTTTCTTTAGCTATTGTTCAATCTTAATTATACTTACTCTTGTTTTTGTATTGCTAATATATTATTTGGTGTTTATTCTGTCTATTATTTTCCCCACTTATTGTTACCCCTTATGTAGTACCTTCCAGGCCTTTAGGGAATCTGAATAATACCCCTGTCACACGGGCACTTAAAAGTCTTTTAGGTAAGCGGTCTTTTTCCGAAAAGGAGTTCCTGACAGCAGACACACGGCACAGAGTGAACTCATTTTCAGAAGCGGTCTTTTTCGTAAACGCGCGTTCGTCGATCTCTTTTACGGCTCCGAATGAGTAGCCTCGAAACCAGTGGGCGCCAGCAATTTTCGAGTTGTGGAGAAAAAAGAGCGAATGCTTATTTTTCTGTCTTCAAAACTCTTTGTAAAAAGAAATTCCATATCCTGCAAAAGGTGTAATGAACTCTTTTATTGGTTATTTTCTTTTCTATTCTCGTAAGCAGCTACAACGCGTCGGCAATATCACGTGGTGACGCTCGGTCTTGCGCTGCTTTATCCTCTCCTTGGCGGCTTTTGCAGCGTCTGCCTCACTTTCCAGAGCGAGAAGGCTGGCCGTGAGGCTTGCGATCCTCGGTTTTTCTCCCGAACGGTCGCCCATAACGTGTCGAGAGCAGTCGAGAGCAGCGAAAAACAAATACGGTAAATAAAAGCACAGTGGTGCCAGACGGACTTGTGCACGTCGCTAGTTATGGGAATGCTTCCTTATCTAGTGCAAAAAACATTCACATTGGTGTTTCTTGATCTCTTATTCTTAAATTTATTTAAAGAAACGAGCAGTGCAACAAGTCTTTAATTTGTACATCGTGATACATCGTTTAATTTTCATTGCTTCTCTTTTAACTGCTTGCGCCACGCTTTTGCTAGCGTCTTCGAACGAAAACACTAAAAGGAGATCGTTGCTGCCATGTGTCTGCACCGCAAACACCTCTTTGTTAAAAGTCTTTCAACTTCGTAAAAGACCGCTTACTTAAAAGACTTTTTGCGCCCCCGTGTGACACAGGTATAAATGAATAAAAAACATAGTTTTTAGAAACAAACATGGACAACATGAATCGTAACAGATAGTTGCTTATCAAACGGGTGCGTTTTTCGTACCATTAACATTTAAGTTACAGTTACATGCGTGCCATACGTTACTAGCTAATTAGTAATGCAGGAGTCATTCTCTACTTTCGCGTTTCTTTTCAGATTGTCTGCAGAGTGTTAAGCCTATTCGAATGTGACAGAACTACGAGGCCACTCACAATAAATTGTGATAATTTTTGTCTTTGTTGTTGACAGATATCTCTTCAGCAGTTAGTGGAGAATTGCACGAATTTCGCGGAAACATTAACGGAAAATTCATACATACGCAGACAAGAACAGTCAGTGTCAAAGGTTGAGGAAACACGCGACCTGCCAAAAATAAACATTTTTACTGCTTCGAGGGGTGTCCCGAAATTTGATTTCCAGCCCATTCTAAAGTGTGCTGTCATGTACTGTTCGGTATGACCTATTTGAAAAAATTTCCCGGGTAATTCACCGTTTTTCCAGAGGGCACAATCTCCAAACATTTGATATGCTCCAAATATTAACTACAAACACAAACTGATTGTAGATAACGCTGCTTATTATTTTTCCAAAGTTGGTGTTGTCGTTATGGCATAAGACGGTTCATTAGTTTCATTCGCTTTTAAGCACACAGCACCTGCAGAGCAAGCGAAAAATATTTCATAACCATCATACGCGATGGGTGAACGATCGTGCTGAAAGCTGCTTTATTTTTTTATAACTTTTAGTTTAGTCAGGTGCTAAATGGAATAATTGTTTGATGACTACATTTTTGAGGGAAAGCAGCTCCCTTTAAAAAGAGGTAAGTTTAAGATTGGTCACAATCATACTCATTACATTTTAAACAAGATTGCACCATCAAGGGTGCTTTTGTCTGTGTTTATAACCAACTCCCTACGATAGAGAGTTTTTTAGTTCCTACGATAAGGGTGTTTTGGCAAACCAATACGCCGATATGATGGACGTTTTGGTATTTCAGAATACCTAAGGCATTATTGGTTTGGTTTGTCAAAACACCTTTATCGTACACTTTTATAGACACGGCAAATCCCCCTAATGATGGGTGCAAAGTGGTTAACATTGTCTCCACGGAAATGAAGGAAAGAAAAAGCGAAGTTGCCACTCAGGAATACACTTGATACCAATCAGGCATCGTGTCTGTACCAGTCAATTGAACCCTTACCAAGGTTTGCGGTATTCCTGCCACTGCAATTATCAGAAAGCGTGAAACTATATGTTGCGAGAGAAGTAAAAGGCGATGTACCCGCTCGATAAATGTAAGCCTTTTCGTACATGGACATCCTCCGGTTTCCGCGTGGTCAAGCAATTACTCCAGCTGTAATTTCCAGCTCAGCGAAAGAGCCACACGGTTCGATTACTCAGTCAATCTCATAATAAACGGCGCCACTGACTCTTGCCACAACGCCACAAAAGTATTGAATAAAGAGCATCACGGCCTTTTTTACGCTACAGTAGGCTGCAAGCCAGGGCTAAATTTGCGCTGGAAAAGAACACTAGCAGCTCTTCTTCCATCCAGAGATTTGTTGTGCTGCTGACCGGCTAATGTACACAGGCCGAAGTATTCCCGTGATGTTGCACGGCTTCTTCTTTCTGCTACTGAATACACAATGATGTGGCATTACGTCCACGGGTTTTTACCTCTAAAACATTGCCGTAGCTTCAGATACCTGGATGTACAAGTGTAACCGCTCAGCAGCATCGGGTCATCTCAGAAATTCTGAAAAGACCACCAATATATGAAAGGCAAGACTGCCAGCCTTCCTAATACTATAATTATGTGGGCCAGTAAATGTCAAATTATGATGTACATGACATAGTGAATATTGCTATAGTAAATTTACATGTTATCAATATTGAGTACATTTAGCGAATAGAGACATACATCAAAATGCTCCCTGTTTCTTGTGCACATCGCTCTTACCATATCGTCATCGTCAGACGAGAGCGGTATCCAAATGAAATCATATAGTTCACGGCAAGCCCTGTCATTTTCGAAAATACTAAAACGCCTTGACGTTTGTTGCTAATGCAAGTGTTCGTCTATGAGGGGAAATTGTTCAAGTGATTATAACATGCGGAAAATCTCGTACACCTTGTGTATTTATTAGTATCTAGTCGTTTCCCTTAATCTACTGGAATAGTCGAGTTATTCAGTTCTCCGGAGACCGTTGTTTCCCGCGTCTTTCAGCAGCTGATGCTATCCGCCAGAGAGTAGCCATAGACAACTTCGCTATAAAAATTTAATGCGCAATATATTCAGAGGCTTTCAATGCCTGAACCCTCATATGCTTCAGACAAGCCGTTTCTTTTTCGTGGCGGGGCGGAGCAGATAAAATTTTTCAGACTTCTTGACGTGCAAGTTAATCTATGTACAGTCATAAACTTTGGAACTTCGTACCGATTTAGAAGACTTCAAAGTATCAATTGTGGCCAAGAACAAAAACTGTGTCACTGTCATAGATGTGGCTGCCACCTGCTTTATAATAGTGTCACTTATGTGGTGAGTGGAAAGGGCCAAGAAGTACAAGAAATAGTGGAAGTATATTACATCAGAAACAGCGCAGATTAGCACACCATGAATTTGCCACCTTGACAAGGAATCGAATGTTGCAATGACGGAAAGAGAGATTATTGTGTTCTCTATCTTTCAAGTGGTGATGCGTCTGGCGATACTTACGTGTTGCACATGCATTGGTAAGTGTCCGGCAAGATGACGCCTCTTCACCGGAGTCAAAGCTTTTGTGCTTTTTGCTCGCATGCTTCAAAAATGGTCAAACAACTGGTCCGATTTCAACTCTTCGAGAGAACGAAATTTCTTCGAGCGAAGAACTCGGTGCAGCTTTGATATAGGGAAAAAGCGGCCTCCTGTATTTTTTTCAGCTCACAGGAATTCCACCAAATCGATCGGTGAGACTAAACCCAAAGCAAGAACGAGTCCGACAAGCAGATCACCGAAATGATGCCACTGTTCACACAAAAAGTACAGAAATTAAATTATTCCACTTTTGTTAACGCTTGTGTGCTACGCTGGGTATAAGTTTGTAAGCGCAACCAGCCAACGCACACACGACAAAGTCGGTTGATGGTCGGCATAACGACGCTCATTAATTCAGAATATTTTGGAGTATGACATCTGCGCTCTTCAGCATTCCTCTTTCGGTTTAGTCGCTGAAGTTGGGTGAATGTCACTGCTTCCCATCTTCAAGAGAGGCCATTTTGTTGAAATTTCTACAATGCAATGGGTTGTTCTCATGAAGGACGTCGATTTTCTTTTTTGCACAACCACTTTGCTCTTATAAATAAAACGTAAGGTCTTTATATTTTCTAAGGGCGAAGCTCGTTATGGCGTCACCCGTTCGTCTTTTGTTATCGCTTGTAACCACCTTTGGCACATACCCAAGAAAATGGTCCTTAGAATGCCTGCTGGATGGGGGAACTTGTATATGATGAGTACCCGATGAAAAGAAACATGAGATGGCGGTACTTGTGCTATACACTAAAAAATGCAAATGGTACGAGAGTGGAGGGCGTTACTTGTAGAAAAGAAGAATTGACATCACACGGAAAGAAGGAGAAAGAGACAATCGAATGTTCTTCGGGGGCACCGAACGCTAGGGGGTGCTCTATAGTACAATAAAAGCGCTGCTATGGCGCGCACGCGCATTCAGAGGCTCGACGACAGAGGATGAACAAAGCTGCTGAGTGATGTGCGCGCAAGACGGCGGCGGCTCGTGCTCGAAGAAGAGACTCCGACGTGCGGGCGCGCGAGGCAGAAGCACGCCGTAAAGCTGTGCGGGAGTGCCGCGAGGACCCTGCAGTATGACAACGGGAGGCCGAAGTGGCACGGCAGCGACGAGCGAACCCAGCTTCACCCCACTCTCCATTATTCACCCCGTAGATATGCGGTCATTTTTTTAATTAGTGGGCAAAATCCTGTTTTTAGACATCTTTATAAGCTGGCGCTACAGAAAAAGCAACTGTGAAGGCATCGAACGACTATCACATTTTGCTTATTTTTAGGATTTTTTCTACATTCCTTGAAACACCCGGTCTACATGTCGGCAACAGAAGACACAAAGGCGGAGTACCACAAAAAAGCTGGATGGCACGACTCTTCGATGAAGCAACGAAACGAGCTTACTGCGAGCACACGTAACCGAAAATTTAGAATGACCAAGAGGCAGCGACCAAGTGGAGTGGACGAAAGAGAAATCGAAAAGAAACATTAAAGCGGATGTAGCGAGGGTGCTATCTATCATGGCCTCTGCCACCGGCGCGAGCAATAGCTGTTGCTATTTCATAGGACTAAAAGCCCACTGCTTTTAAAGGCCAATTTTAGCTCTCTGAAATAGACAGCACAGTAAATACGGACTGCAATGACACTGCCATGTCGGTCTGTATTTCCTGTGCGGTCTGTTCACGTTGCTTCTGCCAGGAAGCCGTATGAACAAAATCTAGTACAACACATGTTTCTACCGCATCCTATGTGTTTGCGCTGTTACAAAGAACAGAGGCACAAAAGGCGTAGCAACTCAAAACTTGAGCCAATCACTCCACAAGGCTCACCTGCTATCTGACACAGTGTTTATACATTATTTTCTACAGTGTGCACTAAACATAAATCCAAAGTTTGGCACATAACACATTTGTGTTACTTCGTCCTTGCAGGAAAGCTTTCGCATTATTATCTGAATGGAGGCGGCTAAACAATAAAGTTCTGTTATTCGACTCTATAGAAATCGAACTGGTTCGTACGTAAACTGTATGACTAAAACTGGCGCCTCTTTCACACTTTAACACTTTTTTTGTGTGGCTGGCAATGCCATCTCAGTAACCTTCCTGTCTTTTCATTGCCTTTAACACTTCTTGCTCGATAGCTCCCCGTTATTCACTGCATAGAACGGCCAGGATTGATAAGGTTAGATCTTCTGTTGCTAGCAACGCTAAGACTTAAAGAAATGGTGCAAGGCAACAATGAACCAGTCGAGCTCATGAGGGCGTATCGATCAGTCTGAACCATACGGTTCCGGGCGCCTAAAGAAGGCTCTCCTGGCTGTAAGGTTTTACACCCCGGTGCGCATGCAAGATACGCAGCAGAGAGTACGGCCCGACTGAAGGAGAGGAGTCTACGAGGTAGAGAAGGTGGTGGATAGGGCACAGTAGTAAAGAGAGCAATCGCGAGGCGTTACTTACGGCAGCCGTGCAGGGAAAACCGCACCAGTGCACTGAAGCTAGAAAAAATTGGTGGTATATGAGATTGGAAAGAAGATAATTTTGACTTCCATAAGCTATCAGTGCTGCTCCATTGCACCTGTTCTCGTTTGCAAAAAAAAAAAGTTAGCCGATGCGACTAAGAATTGTGGCTTACCACTGTAGCTGCCTTTCAGGTTAGCGTATTTCCCTTTTCTCGTCTGGCTCTAAACACGGCGTTTTTTTTCTTTTTTGTTGTTTGCTGCCACAGGCTACGAGAGCTTTTTTTTGTCTTTTTGAAGTCTCGAATACGTACGTGGCAATGTTTGTTATTCTATTTATCTTAGTTCGTTGACTTAATTATTCATCCTGTTTTGCTTATACTCTCTCCGTGTGAATATTTTAAATGCTATTGAGAACAATTCTCTAGCGTGGGAGGACGCAATCACATGGTAAAAGATAGTTAGTCACACATGTTTACATTATCAAAACTTGAGTTCATAAAACGCAATACGATTTTAAGTCGCAAGGCATTGTACAGCCGCACCATTACTGTTTTTGTTGCATTAAACTTAATTGTCATAAGTTTTTAAGGGCACGACCCTGTACCAGCAAGAGCATTTGAACTATTACGTAGAAAACTCTCTACATTTTGTTTCCCTGGAGCCTGCAGCAAATGTTTATGACCTTGAAACAAAAAGCTAGGATGTGCGTTTTGTTTTGTCTAGCCCCAGTTTTACTTGACAACTTCGGGGATTGAACTATTTATTATTTGCTGCTAGATCTCCTGAACCCGAAGCCGATTGGCAGACCACATCCAAATGGTCTGTGTGTGAAGCCTTCATCAACATTGAACCAAACCCATATTTCCATGTGAAAACTTAGATGCTGCGTCGGTAGCCGTGAAATGGTACATTGTTGCAACCTCCCCTTCATATTAGGTTTCTGGACACTTATTCAACGTCCAAACAGTTCTCATAATTTTGCTGATGTTTCCTCTGTAGCTAACGTGTTGCGCTTAGTCTGTTCAATGGATGTGAGTGCACCACGAAATGAGGCACTGCACGCAAAAAACCACTGCCACCTCTTTTCAATTCTTAGTGTTCACACTAGAGAATGCGCTTAAGTCCCTTTGAAGGCTGATTTCACAAATCAGTGAGGCATGTAAGACTCTCTGAAAGAGGTGGGTCTTAAGGGAATGAACATTCTAGGTGATAGCTCACTGAAAGAAGTCTATTCGTTGATCCCGAGTTCGGGTGTAACTGAGACAATCGAGGGCATTATATGACAGAAACGTCAAGACAGCGCACTCACAAAAAGAAGTCTTCCGTATACACTGCCCCTTTCCTTCATTTCCCTTGGTACTTCATTATACTCGATGAATTGTACGTGATGCCGCACGAAAAAAGTACGAAACGCTGCATAGTATCGACCAGGTGGGATTATTCTCACGGCGAGTATGCACGAAACGTAGACGAAGGCATTAGCATTTTAGATGAGGCAGGCTGCCGTGCTTCGCGGTCCCTTTTCACGGGCGGTCTCTCACAGGAGAGGAGGGGGATAAGAAATAGTAGACGGAGGGAAAGAAGCAAGAGCACAATAACGTGTATACGCAATACACGTACACGTTGCGTATACCACAGCGCCTTACCTAGGCGCTGTGGTATACGCAAGCCTATAAGGTGATCCCACAGGCCGATCGTCCCAGAGAAGCACAAACGTGTATTCGCTACCTTGTGGACCGACAAGCCATGGCGATGCTTTTACGTCATACAAGGTCTCACAATATTTCGTGAGGAGCGCACCCTTTATAGACTCTTGTAGCATATTCCACTGCCTTCAAAAGGAGGGCAAAGAAGGCACATTTCCGTAGCACCCTATTCGAATGTAGCTTGAACCAAAGCAGGCGCAAGTTGACTGATCGCCAGGTGGTCATGAGTAATTCCGTGCAGGTTGTCGCCCGCACTTGCTTCGTGAGACAAGCTTGCGCAGAGCGCATCACACGAAGTGATAAACAATTACACCATCTTCCGCAAGAGGGGATTGTGAGGCGATGTGAAGCAGCCTGGAGTGTGCATAGCGCGTTTGCACACCACGGCTCCTATATTGAACTCGAGGACATACGGTGACGCCACCTACGTGATGACGTCACTCATAGGATGCCGGGATGTGTTGTCTGCTAGAACACCGCATTCCCTGCGTTTTCGCTGTGGACACCATGCGTGCTTCCTTTTGTTATGAAGCTCAGTACCTAAAGAAGCGATAAGATCTAATAATACGGCAAGCAAACTACGAATTGGTGCCCCCGGTGGACTCTCAAGTCTATATTGCATCGTACAATCGCGACTAAGAACCGGTGCAGCCATAGGGGGCGATTCAATTGGTGTCGCGAAAGCAAAGCTGCCGTATTCCACAACTACTATCCTCTCTGTGACGTCAAAACGATCGCAGCGCTGACCTCTCTATGGAGGCCCTTGCGGCCAATGGCCACGCGTGTGCCAGTGCGTTCTAGCTATATTGACACAACACGTTGGTTCATCGCGCGTCTGGAGAATCTCGTTCCCCGACGTCATCACTTGATTTCTGGGAGAGTGTAAGGGTGAGGGGCCACGTCTCACGCAGCCGCTTACGCAGGCCAGAATGCGCTGGCGCACAATGGTGTTCTGGCAGTGATTGGGCCAGCTGTTGCGCACGTGCAGCAAGGGCGAGCACGCAGACTCGATTGAACTTCGCCATCAGCTGCATCGAATCTTAAAGTACAATTTACAGCACAGGACTAAGGACTCTGACAGACCTCGGTGAGCGTCCGGCTGCACGCTCGCAACAACGGTTATAATTTTCCATCTGTGCCTTAATAATTGGCCTAAAGAGATAACGTTCTATGGGGAACATTTTCTTTATAATAATACCATTGACGTCTCTTCGTCATAGTTTTGATTTTCAATTCTGGGGCAAGACTACGTCCAGCGAGGAGATTCGTCTTTAATGTCGACTGGTTTTTTGTTTGTCGGCGCGCCCCGGTAATCTGAGGGCTATGGCGCTCGAATGCTGCCCCGCTGGACGCGTGATTGAATACCGGCTGCGGCGGCTGCACTTTCAATGGCAACGAAAAGACTCAACGCCAGTGTACTAAGATTTATGTGCATGTAAATATATCTAAATGGTAAAAATACTTAGAGCCGTCCACTATGATGTCTCTCATATTATATGCGAAACATTTCTTAGCGAACAGCGCCGACTTTGAGCGTATCTATCTATCTATCTATCTATCTGTCTGTCTATCTATCTATCTATCTATCTGTCTATCCATCTATCTATCCGTCTATCTATCCGTCTGTCTGTCTGTCTGTCTGTCTGTCTGCCTGTCTGGCCGCCTACGACTTTTAGCTCCCTTGGCCGTTTCAATGATGAGATCAATACAAAAATTTTTGTGGCATAACATGATTGTATGGCGTGCATAACTGACTAGTCATACCATGAAAATCATTGATTGATATGTGGGGTTTAACGTCCCAAAACCACCATGTGATTATGAGAGACGCCGTAGTGGAGGGCTCCGGAAATTCGGACCACCTGGGGTTCTTCAACCTGCACCCAAATCTGAGCACACGGGCCTAGAACATTCCCGCCTCCATCGGAAATGCAGCCGCCGCAGCCGGGATTTGTACCCGCGACCTGCGGGTCAGCAGCCGAGTACCTTAGCCACTAGACCACCGCGGCGGGGCTACTATGAAAATCATGACATGTATGTTATGAATGCCATGATTGACATTTCATGGTCTTGCTGTTCTTGCGGTGATTTCATTCGCATGACATGTTGCAAAACTGGTATGGTATGACATGACTGCATAGCGAACACAGTTTACAGGCCCTAACATGGAAATTATGACATGCATGTCATTTAGGTGATGACTCATGACTACACACCACGCTCATGGTGCGCTTCTGGTCGTTTCGCTAGCTTCACATATACCAAATGTGGTATTATGGTACTTAAATGTATGACGAAAGTGTGTGATTGGTACAAACATGATAATCATGAGATGCGTGTCTAGCAACAACATGGCTACATGCCACGCTCATGATGCACTCGCGGCTGTTTGGCTAGCGCCACATATCCTAAATTTGGTATCAGATGACGTGAATAGACGAAGAAGGTAAATGACACGTCCAACCATGATAATTATAAGATGGAAGTCATGTACGGCATAATTTACGCCAGCCTTGTACCGTTTTACTCATTTTAAATTAACATATTGTCACGGGGTCGTGACGTGTGGCCTAAGACAGGAAACTTCGTGTTGGGATTCAACTGTTTATTTGGGCGAACCTGTGCCCAGTAAAGGGAAAGTCTAACTACAGCAGCAGTCTTGCACAGATAGCAGTCTCGGACTGATAGCGGCGAACGCAGCGTCGGCCTTCGATCAACAACTGACAAGCGGCGAAGCGCGTCGGCATTTATACTCTTGCCGTCGAATGTTCTAGCGTTATCGCTGGCGGTGGCGTGGCTTCCAGAACAATCTGTACCAATCGCGCAGTGGGCGTGATCTTATCGAAATGATCTACTACAGTCCGGAACCTTCTAGAAAACTGCAGGCGCGGTTTGCGCTGAGAATCGTGTGGTGTTTTGGGACGATAACAAAAACTTGGGAAATAGAATGTGGCATTGCCCCCCTCTGAAAAAAGGCATCGTCCCGATGCTTTAACTAAAGATGAAAGTACAATAATAATGCAAGAAAGTACAATAAATCAATTCCGATACAACAATAATACAAAAAACACTAGTTCAGTTTGTTAACGCGTATGAAACGGCTTGAGGCGCGCGACATGGACGACTTCAGGTCGCGATCGGCGTCGTTGAGAGTTCGTGATGCCGTCGGGGAAAACCTCGTAATCAAGTGGGCCGAGACGTCGAACCACCCTGTACGGTCCGAAGTACCGTCGCAGAAGCTTTTCACTTAGTCCACGTCGGCGTATCGGCGTCCACACCCAAACACGTTCACCGGGCTGGTATTCCACGAAGCGTCGTCGAAGGTTGTAACGGTGGCTGTCGGTCATCTGTTGATTCTTGATACGGAGACGCGCAAGTTGTCGGGCTTCTTCGGCGCGTTGAAGGTACTCGCTCACATCGAGGTTTTCTTCGTCGGTGACGTTGGGTAACATGGCATCGAGCGTCGTTGCCGGGCTACTTCCGTAAACCAATTTGTATGGAGATATCTGCGTCGTCTCCTGCACCGCCGTGTTGTATGCGAAGGTCACATACGGAAGAATGGCGTCCCACGTCTTGTTTTCGACATCGACGTACATTGACAGCATGTCGGCGATCGTCTTGTTAAGCCGCTCGGTGAGGCCGTTGGTCTGTGGGTGGTACGCTGTCGTCCGGCGGTGGTTTGTTTGGCTGTATGCCAAGATCGCTTGAGTTAGGTCGGCAGTGAATGCCGTTCCTCTGTCGGTGATAAGGATCTCCGGGGCGCCGTGACGTAGGACAATATTTTCGACGAAGAATTTAGCTACCTCGGATGCACTGCCTTTTGGCAGGGCTTTTGTTTCGGCGTAGCGGGTGAGGTAGTCGGTAGCTACCACGATCCACTTGTTTCCGAAAGCCGACGTCGGGAACGGCCCCAGTAGGTCCATACCAATCTGCTGGAAAGGTCGGCAAGGTGGATCAATTGGCTGCAGAAGTCCCGCTGTCCTTGTCGGCGGTGTCTTGCGTCGCTGACAGTCCCGGCATGTTCTCACATAACGAGTGACGTCGGTGGTAAGACGTGGCCAGTAGTACCTTTCTTGTATCCTCGCGAGCGTGCGAGAAACACCGAGGTGCCCTGCCGTTGGTTCGTCGTGCAGGGCCTGCAGGAGTTCTGGTCACAGAGCTGAAGGCACCACAAGGAGGTACTTAGCTCGAAGCGGTGAAAAGTTTTTCTTTTGTAGAAGACCGTTTCGTAGAAAGAACGACGCAAGTGCGCGCTTGAATACCTTCAGGATTTCGGCGGTCCGGCCTTCGAGGTATTCTATTAGGGCCTTAAGTTGCGGGTCGGCCCTCTGTCGTTCAGCGAAGTCGTCGGTAGTTACCGTTCCTAAGAAGTAGTCGTCATCCGGGTCGTCGGGTAGCGGTTGGTCTACAGGCGCACGAGAGAGACAGTCGGCGTCAGAGTGTTTTTTGCCGGACTTGTAAATGACAGTAGTATCGACGAGAGCGGTCACACTGTGGCCGTCGATAAGAACGTCGAGGTCGCTAGTTCGCCGCCTCGCATTACAGTTAGGGCGTGGCGTCGGGTCACGGCTGCGTCGGCTTGTTCCGCTGCTTTCATGTTGCGTCGTCAGGCCACCTTCGGTAAGTGAGCTTTTGCTGTCAAGGCTTTGCCTGTTTGGCGTTGTGTTCGGTAAGCTCCGTCGCGGCGTCGTCGTCGGAGGAGGATCTTCGGCAGTTCGTCGCACAGCAACCGCACCTCCACCAGTTGCTGTCCTTAGTTTCCCGGATACGGGCTAGGAGACCAGCCCCGCGTTGGGCCAGAGTACTGCCGGTGGTGCGGTGACGTGCGGCGGCTGGGCGACGGTGAACGCGAAGGGCTTCGTGGTGTCCACCGAGTTCCTGTCAGGTAGTCGGCGATGTCACGTGGTCGTTCTCCTGGCTGTGGACGCGGTGCATTGACGGCGAAGCCACGCAGTCCCATCTGTCGGTACTGGCAACGGCGGTATGTGTGTCCGGCCTCGCCGCAGTGGTAGCAGAGCGGGCGATGGTCAAGGGTGCGCCAGACGTCAGTCTTCCTCGGTGCACTGCGTTGGCCCGCTGGGGAACGGTAGGACATCGGTGGGGGTGGCGGCGTCGGTGGCGTCTGACGACGGAAGTGCGATGGGGCGGCGTTTTGGCGTGGACGGGGAGGAGCGTTGTGGCGCACTGCAGCGGCATAGCTCATAGTTTCTGGCTCGGGCGGTGGTGTTTCGGGAATTCGAAGCGATTGCCGGACTTCTTCTCGCACAATGTCGGCGATCGAATCCACTTGAGGCTGCGCCGAAGGCAACAGTTTGCGCAGCTCTTCCCGCACGATCGCTCGGATCGTTTCACGCAGGTCGTCGGAGTCACTGGCTTGAGCAGCAGCGCATTCTGGAGTCAGGCGACGATTATACTGTCTGGTGCGCATGTCCAGCGTTTTTTCGATGGTGGTCGCCTCAGATACAAATTCTTGGACAGTGTTCGGTGGATTCCTCATTAGTCCCACGAAGAGCTCCTGTTTGACCCCTCGCATGAGGAAACGAACTTTCTTTTCCTCAGGCATGTCTGGGTCAGCGTGACGGAATAGGCGGGTCATCTCCTCTGTGAAAATTCCAACCTTTTCATTTGGTAGCTGAACCCGGGTCTCGAGTAGAGCGGCGGCCCTCTCTTTGCGAGCGACGCTCGCGAACGTTTGCAGAAATCCGCCGCAGAAGATATCCCACGTTCGGAGCGTGGACTCCCGATTCTCTAGCCAGGTCCTTGCGGTGTCTTCCAGGTAGAAGTACACACGACGGAGCTTTTCTTCGTTGTCCCAGTGGTTGAGGGCGGCCACACGTTCGTATGTTTCTAGCCAGGATTCCGGGTCTTCAAACGATGAGCCATGGAACGTTGGTGGTTCCCTGGGTTGATGAATGACGATCGCGGGCTGGGACGCTCCGGTTGTCATTGTCGCTGCAGTCGAGGTCATGGTCTTGGTCTTCCGCGCCTTGTCTTGTAGAAGGCCGTACTCCGGTGGGAGACCTTGCTGTCGGCGGCTCGTTCACTGCTCTTGGTTGGCGTCGGTGTCTTCTCCGCGATGGGGGCTGGGTTCACGGCTTGACGGGGGCGTCCGGTACATGAACGAAGCAGCACTTCCACCAGATGTCACGGGGTCGTGACGTGTGGCCGAAGACAGGAAACTTCGTGTTGGGATTCAACTGTTTATTTGGGCGAACCTGTGCCCAGTAAAGGGAAAGTCTAATTACAGCAGCAGTCTTGCACAGATAGCAGTCTCGGACTGATACAAAGAGAAGTTTATTGACTTCAAACTCATAAAAAACTCTTTACATCAATTTATACATACAGTGTTTGTTTAGACACCTCTCGGACTGATACAAAGAGAAGTTTACTAACTTCAAACTCAAAAAAAAACTGTTTACATCATTTATTCACACAGTGCTCGTTTAGGCACCCCTCTTGTGCACTATGGGGCATACAAACTCCATTATCCATAGAGGAAACTAGCGGCACATACACAGATCTATATATATATATATATATATATATATATACATACACACACATATATATATATACATATATATATATATATATACATACACATACACACACACATATATTTATATATACATATACACACATATACATGTATATACGTATATATGAACTACGCATACATTCGTAAAAAAACCACAAATATATATTTACAATCACATATACATATATTTACAACAGATCGTGAACATGGGTAGGCATATTTAGAATACTTCGACTGGCGCTATACATACACTTGTAACACAATGTTTTGGGGAGAAGGGGTTAGTAGGGGATTATGGGGGTACGGAGTTTCGCACCTCTGACGAAAAAAAACTTTGTGTGCCAGCGGCGAAGGAACTGGTCCTCCCCGCCAGCTTCCAGTTGCTTGGCCAAGTACTGCACTATTTTCTGCCTGATCATGGCTAGTGCTGGGTAGGCCGCTCTCACTGGGGTGTTCTTTACCTCAGCAAGGCACCGGCGTTTCCAAATCACAAAGAGTGTGATGGAAATCACCAGCCTTGCGAAGCAGCCCCTATTCCTTTCGAGGGCTGGAGGAGGGTGGATGCTGAAGCACCTCGCAACCAGGCGCCATACCGACTTGGCCGCCCCGCATTCTAACAACGCGTGGGAGATCGTTTCCTCAGCGCGGCAATTAGGACACTTGCTATTCGGCGTGATGCCGAAACGGTGCAGGCGATGTCTCGCGGGCAAAACTTGCCACTTGCGCTTCCAGTCGAAGTCATGTACTTCGCGCGGTCGGTACTTATTGATTTTTTGTTTGCACAGTCCTAGGCTTTTGATGTGCTCCTTTTCTTCTTCGGACAACTGGTTTTCTGTTATCGCTTCGACGATTCGGGCGGGTGGGTCCTTGTCAATGTCGCAGTTCGGGGCTTCTTTTTCTATGATCTTTGTCGTAGTTGCCGCCATCCTGTAAAAGTGTGAGGGCGCTTCCGCGCGCGGGCCAGTGTGTTTGTGGTTTTCCAAATAGTGCGTGATGGTGCTTGTCCAGTAGTTGATTAGATTCTTTCCAACGTAACTCGCTGCGTAATAAAGCATGCGGGTAATCTTGAGGGCCAGTATCTGGCTGGTCATCCTTCAACTTCGCATCCTTCAACCAAAGGGAGGAGGAGGTCCGGAAAGTACATCCGGTCTATTCTACTTCCTGCTGATCTAGAGGTACGGGTTGCTACGAAGCGGTATTTATAGAGGTGTACCCATATGTCCGAGAGGTTTAGGTGCCGAAGGGTTTTCACCAACTCTTTTGCATTGTAGGTTGATCTTCCTTGGCTTGGCCCCCTCACGTCCCGGTTAGAATCTACCACGCAATTAAAATCACCGACCAGTACGTGTGGAATGGGCTCTAGGAGGAGTTCGTGCATCTCTTGAAAGAACTTATTCGTATGTTTTCTTGTCACGGGGGCATAGACGTTCACAATGCGAATCTTTTTGCCTTCGATGAAAATGTCAATCATTATGTACCGACCATTCGCCCCGAAAATACAATGGGATTTTTATCGAAATCTGCCTGATACAAATATTACTCCAACCCCGCATGCTCTCGTGGTCGCCAGAGAGAAAAAGGTGTCGGTCTGATGATCTCTGCGGAAATTAACCACATCCAGCGGCGTTCGGAAACTCGCCTCTTGAATACAGAGGAGGTCTATGTTCTGGTTCCTAGCGAAACCTAGGATGGCTGCTTGTTTCGCCCTATCTCTAAACCCTCGGATATTCCACGTAGCCAATTTCAAAAAGGCCATCAAAAACCTTAAAAAGAAGAAAACAAAACGCGGGAAGTATCGAGGCTAGCAAACAGCGTGGCCGTCATCCGCCGATTGGGCACGATGCCAAGCGCTGGAGGGGAGCGGGAAAGAGGGGTGAGCGAATGCACCGAGCAAGATAACCGACAGCCGCGTGCCGACAGAAAGGGGCGAGGAGGGCGCTGCACAAGAAGGAGAAGGGAAGGCAAGTGGGACATAGTGCGGCCGGAGCGAACGAGAGGAAGGGAAAAGGGCCGTGAAGCCGACAGGGCGTGCGCGCCGCTTCAGTGACTTGCGTTTAGGCACTGCGCCGTGCTCCCGACCGGGTTGCAGAAATTAGGTGCCTTTTCTCATCTTCTAACCACTACCACCACCGTCTCGGGGCTTGGGGGGTGGTTCCCCTTCGCCCACACCGTCTTTCTCGAGCTTCTGAGCCTTCGCGTGTGGTGGAGCGTCGCTATCACTGCTTTGGCCTGCTGGCCCGGGTCTACGCTGCCGGGCCTCCTTGCTGGCTGCCCTCTCACCCAGATACCGCTTATCGTCATCAGGGCGTATTCGTGAGCGCGAGCGAGCTCTCTGCTCTAGACCAGTGGCCATCTGTCCAGTTTTCGTGTCCGATTTCCGGCTTGAACGTGCCGAATGGGAGGCGGGGGAGGAAGTCGGTGCAGCATGGTCGCATTCGCTGTCGCCGGTTAGAAAGTAATACCCTTTACTTTTTATGGGGGCGTCGTCGCCGGCTGGGCCTTGGGTACCGGCCTCCAAGGCCGGGCTGGTCACTGGGGCCCGGATGTTGACGGGCGTGTTTGATAAAGCAAGGAGGGCCTCTCCCTGCTCGTTAGACTCGGGGGTTGCTTCAGCCGCGGTCAGCGAATTCCCACAGTCATCCCGGCTCGCCGAGGGTGGAGGCGGCTTAGGGGGGGACGATTGCGCCGAACCCGTCTCGATATCGCTAGACACTGTTTCAGTCGACCTGGTGGTAGTCTCGTCAAAACTCCCGGGCCTCTCCCCCTCACTGGCTGACGGATCGCCCATGCCACTACCTGAAGTCAGATCGGAGTCTAAGTCGCGGTCCCCGGAAGGGGATCCCCTCTCGGTTGTGCGGGATGCAGACCTGGACGTAAGCACCTGCATACGCGGCAAGTTAGTTGCTCGGGCAGAGGCGGGGCCGCTTGACTGAGAGTGCGACGAAGCGGATTCAGACAGCGAGGGGAAGCCGCGGGCGGCCGAAGCGTATGAGCGCTTACGAAAGCACTCGCGTGTTCCGTGGTGACCCCCGCAACGTTTACAGTCTGCCGAGCAGCCCTCAGTATCGTGGCCGAAGGTGCCGCACCGCTTACAGTACGCCGTGGTGCACGCAGTCGCCATATGCCCGACTTCACCACAACGCGCGCACACCCGGCGCATGCCTCTGTATTCGCACATGACTTTGTGCCCCGCAATAGTGATGAAGTTGGGGACTGGGCGGCACATCTCAATTTTAACCACACGTACCCCATTTAACTTGGTCTGGCGAGTGGCTAGGGTGGCGAAGGAAATGCCCTTCACTTTACCAAACTGGGCTAAGGCGTTGCTAAGGGCCTCGTCTGATAGAAAAGCGGGGTAACGGTAAACGTTCACATATGTGACCGGCGGCCCGACTGCCTCTACTGGCACCCTCGCCCCGTTCACTTCAAATCCTTCTGCCACCATTAGCTTCGTCGCCTGGCCAGCATTGCGGGTGCATACAAGAAATTTTGCGCCCCCCATATGTTGCAGTACTAATACGCTGTCGTCACCAGCTGTCTCTTCAATTGCGTCAATTAACTCGTCGACGGAGATATCGCCCTCGGGCGCGGAAAACATGAAACAATTCTCCCTCACCGGGAGTTCAAATGGCGTGGCCATTCTGGTGGGTGGATCCCGCAAGCCGCCGGTTGGGCGTGGCTCGTGGGTGACTTGTAACGTGCAGTCGAGCTGCACTCTGGTAGGAAGCGGCTCAGCCGAGGCGAGTGCCGCGCAGGTCTTGGTGGTACCAGGTGGACCGCAGGGGGACTCCGGGACGGCGGGCGTGAACCGGGGACTTTGCACCTCCTCCTGGCATGGGGTAGGCGGGCTCCAGGCAGCAAGGTCCGAGACCCAGGGGCGGCGGTCGCGCGTACAAGACGCCGCTGCCGCGTAGACTTCTTTTGCCCACTTGAAACCCTGGGGTCGACGTCCGCGTGACGTGACCCCGGGTCTCGCTTGAGGACTCGAGAAGAGACAGCTAGACCGGTGAACGGAGCATCGGCCTTCGATCAACAACTGACAAGCGGCGAAGCGCGTCGGCATTTATACTCTTGCCGTCGAATGTTCTAGCGTTATCGCTGGCGGTGGCGTAGCTTCCAGAACAATCTGTACCGTTCGCGCAGTGGGCGTGATCTTATTGAAATGATCTACTACAGTCCGGAACCTTCTAGAAAACTGCAGGCGCGGTTTGCGCTGAGAGTCATGTGGTGTTTTGGAACGATAACAAAAACTTGGGAAATGGAACGTGGCAATATCAACCTTCCTAATTTGTGCTTCGCATATTATAGATTCCCACTGTACATGGGATCTACCACTTTTTTTATTTTTGGGACTTTAAAGATTTTTGAACGTTAAACCTAACATATCACCATTATTTTATTAATATTATTTTCACAATTGCATTGCATATGCAAGGAAACACATGATAGAAAATAGGGGACGAACTGACTGACAACTGTCACCTAAAACACCACAACGCCTGACGAAGCATGAGACCACAGGCGTGACGCATTTTACGCGGCGTCACGCCTGTTAAGGTTCTTCGGTTCTGCCGCACAACGATAAATCTTCTATGCGCTTTCTCTACATGTATGACGCTTCCATATAATTTCTTTTCAACAATGATTAACGCGCTGGCATGGCCGTATGGTAATCCACCTGCTATCTACATCGAAAGCTTGGATTGCATTCTCCTCGAAACCCTAGTTTCGCACTAAATGTGCGCGATAGCCGTGACGCCCATGGGTGGAGGCGACATTTGGCAGCAGCAGCCAACTACGCCGCCAGAAACTGATAAAGTGGTGAGCAACTGCTCCTGTTACAAACGTGAGCACTATAATTTGCATCAATTTTGAACTTTGAATGACCTTGTGCTAAACACCAGTGTTGTTATGCTGGCACTCAAACGAGAAAAATCGTGCGCTGAAAAGAGACCATCCGTGCACTCAGACGACAATAAAATTATGTTTCTTGGCAACCGGTAAAATGTTTTTATCATGCAGCTGTAGCCCTCTTTCAAATGAAGACGTGACGTTGTGTGTGGCACTGGAGTCTATATAGCGCATCAGCCTCCATGGTGCACATGCTGAGGCCTGCGTAGAATAGTCACCGCAAACGTAAAGTCAAACAATAAATCCCTACAATCTGAGGAAACACTGGTGCCCATGTCGACAACGCTATGGTATAACATATTGTGTAGGGTGCCACACCTTAGGTAAATAAACTTCAGCGTAAAAGCTTGTCAAGAAAGGAAGGGTTAGGGTGCGTTTCCGTTTGAAGTAACCGCTGTTCCAGCGCCTGCGCTCTATTTAGCTTCCTGTGTGCAGGTGCAAAGTTCGTCCTATCTATAGCGAAATGCTCGGTTATTTCATGGCATGTAGTTTGTGGATCCCTCTTCACAAAACATCCAGGTCGACCCAAATGTCCTTCATGGCCGAGGACAGCTAACCCTCGCTGCCTGCAGTGGGCCAACTCGATGCGATTAATAATCCCTCCGTCTATGTTTCCCCTAAGAGGCGGGAACCATGTAAGCGTTAGCGTTGTAAGCGATTTCTTGCCGAGTATGTTTTTGGCCTCTTCGCACACAGCTCCTACACTGAACGAATGAATGGCAGCTCTAGAATCACTAGATATATTTGCATGACAGTGATCTGAAAGAGCCAAGGCATTGACAACCTGCACGGCTCCATTGGCAGTTTTGGCGCATACCAACACCGCATTAATGGTAACCCCTTTGTAGTTGATCGCCACGAGGCAGCTTTGGGAAAATTGCGATTCTTTTCTGCACGAGATGTTGTAGTGCTGACGGACTCCAAATTGGCGCTACAAAGACTGCATCGTGGCCTACCTCAAGAAAAGTTCACCAGGCAATCTCTGGCAATAATCAAACACCTAAATGGCAAGAGTTTTAATATAAAGTTCCAATGGATCCCATCCCACGTTGGCATTGAGGCCAACGAAAAGGCTGATGCCCTTGCATGCGAAGCGCGTATATCGTTTCCAAAAGTAAGAACTCCCAAGTCATACCAGAACAACAAAGATGTGATACGCAATCATGTCAAGGCGATCTACAAGTTTCCACACCAAGCATGTGTAATTCATGGACTTTCTCGTGAAGAAGCGACGCTGTTGTACCGCATAAGAACCGGCTCCGCATACACCCCGGCCAGGTCATTCAAGACTGGGAGATACGCTTCCCCGTTCTATGCCTTCTGTGGTGACATCGGTGATATTGAACATTTCATTTGGTTTTGCCCACAGTTTGATGTGCAAAGAGCAGCGATGATCCGCACCTTGCGAAAAGGCTGTCATAGGCACCGAACAGTTGATGACGTCATCTTTCCTGAAGGACCTGCGGCAACTAGGAGGAACGTGCGACGAATTTCGTTGGTCTTCCTGCGAGACACTGGGCTGTCTGACACGTGGTGACATTTTCCAAATTCAGGAGATGCTCAGGCTGAACAATTGCCAGCCATGCAGGCCAGGCTATCTCCGCCTGCTGCAACACCACCACCACCACCACCACCACCACCACTACCACCACCTTGATTGCAATGACCGTAATGTGGTTCCTGTCGTCATGTAACTGCGTCAAGTCTATGAAACTGGCACCCCCGACGACTATAGGTGCCTTTGTATTATCCCTTACCATATTTCCGAACTTCAAATTTTGCAGTAGGCTGTATTGTAATCGCCAGATATTTCAATAATTTATTCACAAACTTATTTTTTATTGCTTCATTGTTACATATATCGGTGTTTATTTTTGATTGATGATTGATTGATATGTGAAGTAGAACGTCTCATAATAACCATATGATTATAAGAGACGCCGTAGTGGAGAGCTCTGGAAATTTGGATCACCTGGTGTTCTTTAACGTGAACCCAAATTTGAGCACACGGGTCTACAGCATTTTCGCCCCCATTGAAAATGCAGCTACCGCAGCCGGAATTCAATCCCGCTACCTGCGGGATAGCAGCCGAATACCTTAGCCGCTAGACCACCGTGTGGGGCGGTTTTTTTCTGATCTAACCGGGCCTTTCTTTTGTTAGGAACTCGTAGCTAACATCGTCTATCTAATGCGTCAATCCACGCATTTTTGTTATACTGTAGTCGCTCAATTAAAGGACGAAATCAAAATGTATTTCTTCAGAGATCTGTTTTATTCTACGGTCTATGAATAAAGCTTTTCAAATAGGCAGCATAACCCTAGTGTTATAACCAGAATTAACAAGAAGGGTTCTCAACATCACTGAAAGTAAGGGTGCCACTATTTACTTGGCTTCATGAACGGTACGTTGGAGGTGCACATCAGATTCTGAGTATTGCAGTGCTGCAAGTTCCATCGTGTCTATGTTCTCTTGTTTGTACGTGCCACTCAGGTGACTTTGTTACACCAGACAGTTGCATCCTCACAGAGAAAAATACAAAAATACTTGCATAAAAAGTGGACACTCCCGTATGGTCCTGTGGCCAAGCTACCAATGTATTCTCTTGAAGTGCTGTTACTATAGTATGTAATAAACTTGCCTGTCTCAACAAGGTTGGCTCCCTGCTCTGCCATAGTTGAATGCGAAATACTCAAATTCGGTAAACACTTCCTCTAAACACATTGCAAGCCTGAATAGTATAGGTACCGGGACAGTTCTAAGCTCTGCCCTATGTAAAGGACATCGTACTCTAAATCGCAGAACATTTTTTTGTACAATAATCGTTATTGCTGCTAAATACCTAGCTAGGATGGCTTTCTGCCCTCCCATGGTGGAGCACAAAGCACAAAGAAGCGTTAAACAATTTTTATTATACACTAACGTTCTCCAATAGTGGAGTACAGCGTACTTTATATTGTGTCATCGCGTGATCGAGCCCTTCGATAAATGCGTACAGGCTTGTACATGAATCATAATAGACAGTTTTAGGTGAGCGTACGTAAACAAGCTATGTACGCAGCACGGCTGCGGGAGATCAGTGTGCATGTGCAGCACGTATTGTATCTACTCCAAGGATGCGTGCGTACACCCGTTAGAAGACACTGTAGCGTCTTCTAACGTTGAGTTACGCACGTATACGTGCGTGACGCAAAGCTTACTAAGCTACGTTCTCGTAGCACCTCGAAGAAGCCAGCCAGGAACCAGATCACGCGTTAGCTGCGGTGCCATTTGACATACACAACAATAGCAAACCATATGAAAGTCCTGTGTATTCCGCATTTAAAAGCCACCTTTCCATGAAAATCTAGGGATAAAGCGACACGTTCAAGCTTCCTGACGCGTAGAAAGATACGGCGTTGTGTTACACAAATGCCCTCAAGGAGCCGTTCTTGATAAGTTGCGTGCAGGAACACGTTTTCTTTCTGTCAAGCCTCTCGGCGAATAACCCCGTAAAAAGTAGAAAAGCAATCATCTTATGTAATTGTATTCGTGCTGCAGCATAATGATCCTTGAGCCTTCTGCTAGCTTTGACTCACTGAATGTGTAGTGCTGATAGGCATTGGTCAACATACTCACTTATGAGCCGACTCACACAGACTCACCCGGACTCAGATCAAGCCGTCAGTCATGGGCTCAGTGAGTCCGCGTAAGACATATTTTGCCGGGTGTGATTCCTAGTGAGTACGACTGAGAAGAATTTAAGTGAGTGCAGGTGAAGAAAAGTTTTATGAGTGCCAGTACTATTGGGCCTCACAGGAGCGCTGCAACACTTTTTCAGCAAGGTCAGGAAGCACTGCCGATCGGTAGTAGAGGCTCCCTAAAATACGTGCCCCAAATATATTAGCGCAGCACGCGCCCTGGAATTCATAATAAATTATCAAAGTCAGCTAAAATGATTCTCTCTTCCCTCGACAAATCACAGAAAGAAGCCCAGTAAGCACATCTATCAGCCATTAGCTGATTTCAACATGGCGCGCTCGGTTTTTACAGAGGTCACCGCAAGAAGCCGTCACTTTTCCACGCGTGCGCACGCAATCGCACTGAAAAAGCCACGTATTCGAAAAGAAATAAATAAATGCTTGAAGTCTCGAGTGACGTTTTTTGTTTGCTCTCCCATCCCTCCCTGCTCAGTTCCAGTGCTTTCGTCGGGACGAGACAAGAGAGAATGTGATTGCAGCGTGTGACGAATCATTGTAATTCCACTCTTACTGGGCAGATTCTTAACATTTTTGCGGCGTTCAATTAGTGAGGTAATACGCTTTTCCAGTGAATTATTTCTACGGTTACTCAAAAAAGTGCTTCAGGGCCCATTTAAGGGCGAGCTATATGTTATGAGTGTGTCTCAGTGAGCTCTAAGTACATTGCCAACATTTCGTCTTATCTACTCAACTTCAACATTGCTGTGACCCTTGTGTAGGCTCACATTTATAATATTCGTCTACTCACACAAAACTGCAGTAGCTTTCATGGACCAGCCAAACAGATGAGGGATATTTGGAGGAGTGAATGTTTTTTGGCCCTCTCTCTGATTTTCGTTCTTGCGAATGCCACCTAAAAACGGCCAGGAGAGCTAAAAGTCATAGGCGGCTAGATAGATAGACAGACAGACAGATAGATAGATAGATAGATAGATAGATAGATAGATAGATAGATAGATAGATAGATAGATAGATAGATAGATAGATACGATGAAAGTCGCCGAAGCTCGCTAAGAAATGCTTCATATTTAAAATATCTCATGTGAGTCATCACTTTTGGACACCCCAAGTTGGCTTTGATGTTGATGGGGTTCAAGAAAATTTGCAGGTTACCTCAATGGCTGCCATAGCAGTTGTTTTGAAAAAAGTTACTCTGTTCGCAATATGGGACTTGATACTGACATATCACTCTCTCTGTGGGTATCTGTATTCAAGGATATGAAATAAATAACGGGAAAGCAAAAGAGTGCGATTTACCATTCTTCCAAAGAACGTTCTAAGCACGCAATGCATTTGCTGCCATGCGTGTTTCATTTTCCTTGTTGTGCAATCCTCAATTCAAGTAACTAGGTTGTTGCAATTCCTTCGCGGCTTCTTTTAAATTCGAAGTATTTCTTAGCGAACTTCAGCGACTTTGAGCGTATCTATCTATCTATCTATCTATCTATCTATCTATCTATCTATCTATCTATCTATCTATCTATCTATCTATCTATCTATCTATCTAGCCGCCTACGACGTTTAGCTCTCCTGGCCGTTTCGATAATGGTATCGATACCAAACTTAGTATGGCGTAACATGACTGTACGAAAAACTTACTTGACTAGTCATAACATGAAAATCATGACATGTGTGTCATGAATGTCATGGTTTACATTTCATGCTTCTGCGGCTTTTGCGGTGGTTTTGTTCACATGGCATGTTGCAAAACTGGTAGAGTATAAGAATTGATTGCATGGCGAACACAAGCGACAAACCCTAACATGAAAATCTTGACATGCCTGTCATATAACAACATGAATACATGCCATGCTCATGATGCACTCGCGGGTATTTTGCTAGCGTCACTTACACCAAATTTGGTATTACGGTACGTGATTGAATAAAGATGAAATGTAACTGGTGCAAATATGATAATGATGAGATGCGCGTCATGTAACAACATGACTAGATGTTACGCTCATGATGCGCTCGTGGCCTTCTTGCTAGTTTCGCATGTACCAAATTCGGTATTACGTGACGCGTACTAACGAAATAGGTAAATGACACATCCAAACATGATAATGACGACATGCGTATCATGTAACAACATGACTACATGCCACACTGATGATGCACTCGTGCCCATTTGGCTCGCTTTACATAATCCAAATTTGGTAATACGTGACGCCAATGGATGACAAAGGTATTTGACTGGGGCAAATATGATAATCATGAGATGCATGTCAAGTGAAAACATGACTACATGCCACAGTCAAAGCACCAATACATTTCGACGTTACGCGGTGCGCGTGCTCACCGGCATTCATTTCGTCGCGTCACGCCGGCGTTGCTATGCAGGCGCCGTTCCTGCCATATACTCGCAGGCGCGCGCCGCGCTGCGTTGCTATGACGCATGCGCGTTTCAGCGCGTCCGCCATCCCTTCGCCACGAAAAGAGGGAGACGCAGTGTTTTCTGGGTAACGCTTCGGCGCTAAATGCAGCATGTTGCATTTCACGCCGGTTGCCGTTGGGCCATGCCGACGTACGCTGGTCGTGCCTGTCGCGCCTGGCGTCAGACTTTACTATAGTGCCTAGATTATTCTAGGCACTATAGTCAGACTATAGAGTGCTCGCGTTTTGCTAACATAGCGTCGCTGTGCCGAGCGTGCGCGCACGTCAACGCTACATAGCAGTATATTGGGCCGTTCATGATGCACTCACGGCCGGCCATTAGCTAGCTCCACATATACCAACTTTGGTGTTCCGTGACTTAAATGGATGACGAAAGTATTTGACTGGTGCAAACATAATAATCCTGACACGCGTGTAATGTAAGGATATGACATCATACCACGCTTATAGCGTGCTCGCGGCTGTTTCGTTAGCTCCGCATATAGTAATTGTGGTATCACATGACGCGAATAGAAGGCAAATGTAAACGACGCATCCAAACACGACAATCATGACACGGAAATGATGTACGGGATCATTTACCTCCACCTCGTAGCGCTCTATTGACTTCGCAGTGACATGTAAACCTTTATCACTCGTGTTTCGCATATCATCTTTTCCCACTGTATTTGGGATTTGCCAGTTTTTTTTTTTCTGGTCAGATCGCACTGGGCTGGCTTTCCGTGCACCATATGGGCAACGATGTAACAGAGGTGGATTCGCCGTTCCTGTCCGTAACTGTACTAAACCAGATAGTTTTAAAAAGTTCCCAATTATTACAATAAATGCTGTCTGTTTTTAAGATAAAGGAAGCCAGCTGTGGTGCACCGAGGACACGATTGCACCAAAAGAATACCTCTTTCTCGTGTTATTCGAGCGCCACGAAGATGATATTAAGTGCGGACAATACCACAAGGGATCGAGAAACACGCGAATAAAAAGGTATAAAAACTACCGTAACACAAGAAGCAAGTTAGAAATAGAAAGAAAAGGAAGTAAAAAACGGGAAAAAAACAGAAATACATAAAGTAAAGAAAAAAAATGCTGCGAACGTGAAAAAAAGGAACGAAAGAAAAAGGAAAACTGAGAATAAAATAAGAAGGCTGTTCAGCTCTGCACTCGCCCTTCCTTCATGCTTGAAACCAAAAGCGCGAAGGTGCCTTGCTTTTTCTTATTCTTTGAATAGGTTCAATTGCTGCGTATTGCCACAAAAAGTAGCATGAAATAGCTTTTAAAATACCAAAAATATAAAACAAAACACATTGGCAGCGCCAAAACACACGATTCAGCAATAACAACTACTTCCCATGTTTCTTGTTATTTTTTGTTTGATTGTTTTTGAGCACTTGTGGCCAGCGAGCTACAGCAGTATATCGATCAGTCGGTGAAAGAGTTTCGCTTTGTAAGAATCTTGGAGCCAACTAGTCATGTTTTTGTGGAACATTTTGCTGATAACGCCACCAAGCTGATGCTCAGTATGAATTTTTTTCAAGTTATTTCACATTTCACGTGTTTATTTGTGACAATGCGCAACTACCAAAGCTAGTGTAAAGAATGAACACTGAAAAAAGCTGAAGGAGCTTTAGCAAGTCAGACTAGAAATAGATGGTAATGAAGTTATTGATTGTTGAGCAGCCAGTTAGAAATCCTGCTTATTTTTTCGGTTAATTGAATTTCAATGTTGTGCCTATTCTTTTAGGAATCACCTTTGTAAATAGCTTATATACGGTGGAAAGCAAGCTTCGGCCTGTACTTTTGCAGGTTATTGTCGTTTCCTTTTTTATAAACTAAAATATTGTTGGTTTTCTTCCAAGATTCTATCACCTTCCCCGTCAGGAGGCACTTCGTAAACAGGTTGACTAGTTTTTATAACACAATCTCTCCTCTGTCTTTCAGCAGACCAAATGTTACCTAATCGTCATCATCAGCTTTGCCTCTTTGCATTCCCTCCAAGGCTTTACTGACTTCTGCCATTACTGTTGGTATTTCATCTGGGCTACTGTTGGTTCTTGCGTTATGATCGTGGTTGTGCCAGCTACTGTACAGATTTCTCGACTCCTGTGCTACTTTACATATCCTACACATATTCGTAGTTGTTTTGCCACCCTTAGTTCATAGTTCGCACATCTAGTTTTTGCCTACCCCAATTAGGTTTCCCCCTCGCTAATTTGACGCCTCCTCTCTTTTTGGACCTTGTTCAATTCTCTCTATTTTATAGCTTCTTACGTCGTCTACCATACACTTATTAACCAAATTCAAAAGCTCTGCCTGTTATATTTTGCCTGTTGCGTTTGAGGGTATCATGCTTTAACCTTCGCGATTCGCAATGCGTAACAATAAATCATAAAACTCTCAAGCACAACAGACAAGATAGAACTGTTACGTGACCCTTGCTTAAGGATCTCACTACAGCTTTCACTGTAAAAGTAAGACACTCATAGTGACGGCGTAACAACAAAGGTTACATAAAATATCAATACATCATGGAGCCGAAGGAGCAATAGGAGAAAGGAAAAACGTAGAAGGTCAATCAGACACACATTCCACTTGGTCTTTTATATTCATTAAGGTGATTAGGGAAAAGAAAGAAAAGAAGAAAAAAACGCAACATACAAAAATTGATGAAACTTTAAGCGATGCTGCAGCGTTCCGTATTATGGTTGCAGTTGTGCACTACATATCTTCAAGTCGCTGGGACTTTCGCAACGTGGACCAAGCTGCCTTAGTTGTGCCCGTGCCTTCCTTGGTCTTCTGCTTTACTGAGGTCGTTGGTGATTCCGGTCGTTGTGGCATCGACATTAAAGAGTATGTGTAATCCCCTGCAACTGTGATTTTAGTGCATTTTTTTCGTACCAACTGGGAATGATCCGGATGAGAAGGCACTTGGTGAAGCAAGCCTAAATTTGGCAATTCATTTTTACATTGCAATAATTTAGCCCACTAAAGAATACTGTATTATGAGTAAGTCCAAGTGGTTTGAAACATTCTATTAGTTTCTTTCATTTCTTTCTCTTTTTTCGGCCGATTTTCCATAGTCTGTCACATATTGACAGCATATCCACGGAGTAAATGATGATGAGTTGGGCAAAGGGTTCATCAGCCCGTCCGCTCTTCCATTGATGCGACCGTCCATGCGTCCGTCCTTGTGTTTGTTCGCATGTGCGTCTATCCGTCTGGTTGTCTGTCTGTCTGTCCATGCATCCGTCCATGTGCATAGTTAACGCTCCAAGTACCACTATCTCGCGTCTTTCTATCAAATATTCATCCTATAGAAGTACTGCCATTCAGCCGACACTCCAAGGACTGAGCGAGAGGTGGCTACCTACCACCACCACGACTACTACTACTACTACTACTACTACTACTACTACTACTACTTCTACTACTATTACTACTACTACTACTACTTCTACTACTATTATTACTACTACTACTACTACATACATCGCGGACCCACGACCCACGGCTGAAAGAGCTTCGCCCCTAAAACAAAATCAATTTTCCTTTTACCCTGCATAGTCCTTAATTATTCTTCAATTAACCAGCAAGAGCCAGAACAGAGGAACAAGCAACCAAGCAAGCTGCAGATGTCTAGCGTTTTCTTTAATGAACTTTGCCACTGGCATCGGCAAGCGGGCATCTCGGCAAAAGAGCCCAAAGAGACGCGGCGCTAGCGTGAATGAAACTCCCTCATGCCACGCTGCGGAGCGTATGTGTTAAGCTTGCTGACCACTGTAGATGAATAATAATTTTTTCTTACTATATTATCGAAATAAAACACACGCAAAGACGCGTTAACCTTTTGCGCTAAGCCGTATTGTAATAACGAGATATTTCATTCATTCATTCATTCATTCATTTAAAATTCATTATTTCATCTATTCTTTGTTACGTCTATCACTCTTTTTTTCTCATGAAACCGGTCGTTTCCTTGGTAGGGAGCTGACAGCAGCTATTAAAACTGCGTCAATCCGGGTATTTGTGTTCTATTGCAGTCGTTCAGTTAAACGATCAAATCAAAACTTGTTCCTTTACAGAGGTACGTTTTCTTGTGAGGGCTTTGAGTAAAGCTGTTTTTATAGGCAGCAAAACCCTGCTGTATAACCAGACTCGGCAAGAAGGATTCTGACCACCGCTTAATGTAAGAGTGCCATTTCTGCACTTGGCTCCATTGACGGTCAACCAGCGGAAAATTGGAAATTTTTGTATCTTTGTCATGCCTTAAAACCCCACGTCACCAACAAACATCAAAGTAGCATCAGTTCATTATTCTGCTCTCACCACACAGAATTCTAATCTCATCTGGAGCTGGCTGAACGGAGAGATCAAGATGTGATGAAGTTCTTTAGGATAAATAGAGTGCTAAGAGGACGTCGCATCGGCGACAGCAATGCTCCAAATAGAAATGGCAAGGCCAGTTTCTGTTCTTCTCACTTTATCCATACAACACACGCACATAAAACACACAACTCCCACTAATGGTAACAAAACACCTTACAATCTTTGTTAGAAGCTGCAAGCGGTCAAAAAAACAAGCCTAGTCCAAACATAATCAAAACAGCCTCACCTGTGATACTACAACTAAGCCGTCAGGGATGTCTACAGCGAGCAGAGACGAAAACGGGAAAGATGTCGTCTGAGAAATCCGGCTAAGAGCAGGACGACGCTCAGGCACGACGGTTTAGGCACGACAGAGCAGGTAGGTGCCAAAGACCGGGCTAACGAAGTCAGGCAGTCTTCTCCTCGGACACGCGAACCAGAGACCACAGCCAAGCACTCGGAACGAACCACGACAGTGACCTTGTAGCTGCAGTAGCTTTCCGCTGGCTCCATGTGCCATCGAACGTTACGGTCAAGCGAAGCTGGCCTCTCCGACTCTACCTACCTCAGCCAGGCACTCAAGGCAAACCACGACCATGACACTGGCGAACTGCCTAGTCCTGCTGCCACCCAAATGAACACCACCTTGCCAACTCCGTGTACCTCCTGGGGTAGACTCTTCGGCTTCTCATTGGGGCTTTTTGGGTTGCCGTGTTCACAAGTAACTGGCCCCTGGAATCTCCGAGGTAACTGCTGATTAGCCCACTTTCTTTTTATGTTGTTGACGTAGCACCCTTGTGCCGATGTTCCTCGTCATCTTCACCCTGTTTGTTCTTGCACTTGCACTGCTTGCATCCTTACTTTTAGTGTAGTTGACTATACCGAGGCGCTTAAACAGCACACTGCACTCATCGCACGAAGTGGTTTGGCATTCCCTGACATTTCCGTCACGACTTCTACTTTTGGCCTCCACATATTTTGAATTTTAAGCATTGATGGTACGCCCAATCCAACACTAGTTCGCTACCATTAGGGACCACTATTACGTATATTTTTACCGGATAGCCAAATTAATTGTGCTCCCAACCACTGAATTGTTCTCTATGTATTGATCCCTCTTGACATTTCCCCGACGTTGAGAGGCTACGTGCCCAGAAATAAAGGTCACCGAATCTAAACCGTTAGAATAGCCGCCCTTTTACGATCCTTGGTGCCCGAGCATCGTCAAACTATAATGAACCGTCCAGGAAACGAATAACAGTAGCTGTGTAGCCAGGCCGTCTGCGTGACTTTGGCGGTTGGGCTGGGGCTTGCTCCCCACTCGAGATCGGTTTGCAGTTACGGTAGGTGATTCGCACTTCCACTTGCCCAAATTGCGTCATGGTAGAGACCAATCGACATGCGATGATTGAATGTGGTCTCACGCCTGTTGTCGCGTGAGGTCCATACTGGTTTTCGAGGGCAGGGAGTGCGAACATTCCTGTCCGGCAGCCGACTTTCACGTGGGCACTTCTCGGCTCCATCAATAGTTTCGGGGCTGCTCAGCCTTTGGCGGAACCAAAGCAAGGTCATGGCTGGGAGTTGCCACCAGTATGCCATTTGGTTGGTACTCGGGCAAATGAGACGAGAAATTCTCACGTTCTTCTCTGAGGAGCTTTTCTTCTTAGCGTAGCGCGAGTTCTTGCGGCATTGGTTGTGCCCTTTCGTCCATGTAAAACGCGATAGTGTACAACGTGTTGTTTGACCCATTTCATGCTAAACAGCACCCGTCCACTATTTGTTCATACTTTGTTTGTAACAAACTGTTAAATGGTATCTATTGTATCGTTGTATGAATTTTGTCATGGCATCCCATTGTCCTCTCTTGTAAACGCGTGCCACATCTGCCAGGTAATTAGGAGTAATGGTTTCTTCACTACGAGATAGTCCTGTTTTTTGTGGCACGTATATGTGCCAATGGCTATGGGCTCCTTAGTCATAATTTGTTATGCAATTTTTGTTTTGGTACATGGTGCAAACAAAATTTTGCCAAAAAGGTCTGTGTCAACACTTATGTCCGGATACGTGCGCACTTCGTCAGGAATTCATGTGGGTCGGCTTTCCGATTCCCTATACGAGAGTACCAAATACTCTGAATTTCTCAACACTTTTTTAAACACACATCGTACTTCAAATTGTCGAACGTTTGTTTTAAACACTCCCAAGTGTTATTGTTGCAACGTACCACGAGTATTTTACACTAATAGGGTCGGCTTACTGCTCTCCAATAGTTGAGTACCAAGTACACTGGATCACTAAACATGCAAGTTTTGTGTATTCAAAATTTAAAACTCATGTTTCTATGAAATACTAGGTACAAAGCGGCACATTTCAGCGTCCTGAGACGTGGAAGGATATAGCCTTGCGTCACGCGAAAATCCCCAAGCAACCGTCTTTGACAAGGTGCGTTCAGAAACACGTTCTTTTTTGTCAAGGCTCGGCGAATGAATCCGTAAAAATAGGATAAATAAGTATCTTATGTACTTTTATTTACGCGGCAACAGATTCTCGTTGAGCGTTGTGCGAGCTTTGTCTCTTCGAAAGTGCGGTGCTAGCAGACATAGTTCGGCATACTCACTCACGGCATGAGTCAACACACTCAGGCTCACCCAGCTTCAAATCGAGCCGTAAGTCATAGTCTGAGTCAGTATTAGTAATATTATTGTGGCGGGTTTGAGTCCCAGTGACTACGGTTGAGAAACATTTCAGTGAATCTGAAAACGAGCGAGTCCGGTTTAGAAAACATTTGATGAGTGTGACTTCGAGTGACCTTTAAGGGCGAGGTATATTTCATGAGGGAATTTCAGGGAGCTCCACATTGTTTTGTCGACGTCTCGCTTTATCTACTGAACTTCAGCCTTACTATCAGCCTTATCGCGACTCACGTGTAAATTATTTGTTTATACTGACACTTCAGTGTGGTAGCATTCCAAGAGCAGCCTAATGTCAGGGGAACAGATCTGAGAGTTTCAGAGGAGAGGATATTTTTTACCCTCTCCCTCAAGGTCTTTCCAACAAATGCCTTGTAAAAACATCCCATGTGAGTCATTACTTCCTATAAAATGTTTTGCTAGATTTTAAGCACTGATAGCTTGTATTAAAAGATTGGAGATTAAAAGAACCATGTAGAGCACTGATTATGCAAGAAATAATGATTCTCTGTATTAGAAAAACAGATAATTTTGCCGGCGTTAATATATCACTGGCATAATATTCTGTAGAGACTAGAGAATAGAACTTAACAGTTTCAAAAAACAGCGTAGAAAATTTTGAAAACAAAAAGAAAAGAAAGAAGTGTGAAATGTGCAAGTGAACATAATAAAATTATTTGTTGTTCGGGTGACCAATAGGTCAGTATTCTTATGGAAATTGTTCTATTATTAGAACCTTAAGACAAGGTCAATCTGGGAGTGTTAGTTGACTAATGGCTTTACCCCTAGAGTAAGCTTTGAAGGTGCGAGCACTTGCCCTAACATGTGGCGCAACGTTAACTGGTCGTTTCATATCATATCTGTTTGTCGTTCAGAGACTTGTCACTTGTAGCAGTACGCGGGGTCAATATGTGTCAATGTCAATATGTGCTTTACCGTCTACACGCTGCCACAGTTATCACAACATGGACAGCTTCATAGAAACAGCCAATTGTCGGCTAAAGGACTCATGAGTCGACACACTCAGGCTCGGGTGAGTTAAGTCGGGTGAGAAAAGCATGGGTAATAGTAAGTATGCGTGAGACCTAGGGGTGAAATACGTTTGATGAGTTTGTCTAACTGAGCTGTAAAGTTTTTGCCACCCTGTGCGGGTAAATTGGAAGTTCAAGAATACTGGAAATGCACCCACTTGATGCAGGGTGTCCTAAGACTTATCAATAGAACAGTGTGTTCGATCCAGCTCGGCCCTTAGCCCTACCGAACAAAATTCTTACAATTGTACCTAGTTTTAAAACTATGCACAAATAGTAATGTTGAATGTATGTACATAGCAGAACCATATGCGCGCAACCACTGCTCTCAAAAACGGTGCTACAAATTCATATAGCGAACGCCGTGGTCTGACTTTTATACTCGTGGCGTATGCCCAAGTCATAGAAAAACGTTTGCAGAACACGGAAAACTCCTTATCACTGGAACCTAGCAAACTTATCACATCGTTGGTTCTGATAGGCAATCGAAAAGACTGACACCTCATATACGACCTATCTGCTGTAGTTGAGCAAAATGCATCACGGTCCGTTAAACTAATAATGCTGTATCAGGCTTGTCTTGCTGCGTATTCCACGTGTTTCGCACTACGCACAACTAATAAAAGTGTCTGATATGCTTGGACTTGCCAGCGTGGCTCATTGTGTATCTTCGACGTACGAAGTGCAGTAGCTTCGTGACTGCTGCGATCATATGGGATGCAAAGCCTCACATGTTGTAGAACTTGCACCACCTTAATGCTCTAGAGTGCGTCGTACTCCAAATCATCGAAGGGGACTCGCTCGATGGATTACGTCGACGATTTCGTCGCTAGCTGGATTTCCGACGACAGCACAGCTCTGGTTGACTGGGCTTGTTCTACGCCACCTCCTGACGCCCATCTCCGACGACAGTGCAGCTCTGGCCGACTGGACTCGCCCTACGCCATCTCCTGACGCCGACAAGAGCTCTCGTTGAGTGGTGGCCCATCCTCAAACTCCGACAACCGGGTCCGTCTTTCCTATCTTCTCTTTACTTCCGTCGCTCGCTGTCCCTGCACCTCACTCTCTCCTTCCTCTCTCTATATACACCTTTTAATCCTATCCTTTTGATCCCTCCTTACCCCTACCCATTGTGAGCTATTGTTGAGTTGTCGCACTCTGATGCAGATAGTTACAGGGCTCACTTTTCACCACATAACAAAGAAGATCATTGAACATTTCTTTTAAACACATACGAATACAGCCATTCCCTGTTTACATCTCTGACAATCGATGAGCGACTTTTCAAGCTTACTTTCCTTTTTCTTTGTTAGTGATGCCATGGCGTCGTGACATCCGCGCTCTCATGACATGGGCTTTGTTCTCCAGTGTATTTATTCTTGTCTGCCTTCCTGTTGCTTTCAGGGCCAAAGTCGTGGCACGCAATCAAAGTACATTGGTCTAAGCGCCACCCTTTCAAAAAGCGTGCCCTTATACTCTACAGTCTAAAGAATCCAGTGGTAAACCACCACAAAGCTACGCAAGCTCTTCAGACCATTTCACTCTGTCTTTTTTCGATCACATTGCACTGACAACCGTGGGGATCTTTCCAGCGCCATATCGCAGCATCTTTGTTGCAGGCGACGGATTGGCATTGCATGTGCTCACCACGAGTTTCTGTATTTTAGCACGCAAGTGCTTTATGCGGGGGTCAGCAACGGCTCCGCTAACGTCACAAATATGACGTTGTAAAATATTTGCTTAGAGGTTACAAAGAAAGTCTTCCGTCACCGGGCGGTGAACCTAAGACCTCTTGTTTCACAGCACATGGCACAAAACCTATTTGGCCACAGCACATGCGCTGCCTAGCATGTGAACGACGAGCTATTTATACATACCGTATACCGTAAGTGGTGCTCAGAGCTCAGCAACGTCAGCGGGTTGCCTTCATCAGTAAAGGGGTGGCGCGAAGAGCGCGCCTTGGTCAAAGTTTAAAAAGGTCGTCGTGCCACACATTTCGGTGCGCACGTGCCGATTCAGGGCGTGGTGCCTCGTGCAAGAGCACTTATCTCGTTATTTGGACACTTTGTCGATGCGGATTTTTGCAGTATATTGTTAGCGTCTTGCGTGAAACGAGCGCGAAGTGCCCTACTTGACGCACTACAATGATGACACCATCGTTCTTTTAGAAGATCCCACTCATCGAGATGTGTGCCAATAAATGAAGCCTATAGTGCTCGGCTCAAACCCTGGGCCGTTTGATAGTCATGGAGGACGCGACAATCCAGACGTCATGGCCTCTGAACCATCGGGGTCCCTGCAGGCAGGTGTAGCGCTAGCGCAGCCGGGTGGTGGTCACTTATGTACACGGGTGTAGGTGGTAGCGACAGCACTTTGATAGAGCGTACGAAGGCTATGATGCCGGGGGATACATGCTCACGATTGAGCCGACCGCTCGACGAGGCATGACGCCAGTTATAAAATACCATAACCATAAGCATGGTTTTGTACACCAGTCAGTGAAAATTTTTGCAGAAGACGCTGATGTTCTTTACTTACCCCAGCCACAACCTAGACCCCGGATGTTAACGTGGGAGCTGCGCGTTTACAAAAAGCGGTTAATGATTTTCAGTACTTGGTACTCTACTATAGGAGAGCATAACGCTGTCCCGTGGGCCTCAAACTTGATGAGGCTCTGTTTACCAAAATCACCACGTGAACTAACTCACGCCTGGTGATTTGGGTGACCCACAGTCAAGCGGCGGAACTTGTGGTGCTTAGAAAAAGTTGTTAGCGATTTGAGCACTCCATACTCTACTATGGAACAGCATGAAGCCGTCCCGTCAGTCTCACACTTGATAAGGCCGAGTAGAGCGGAACAACACGAGCTGGTTGTGCTTAGAATACATCATGAACGCTTTAGAGCGCTGTACGCACAATATTATGCGAAAGCCATAAGCTGTCTCCCATGATACTCTTGAAGACAACTCCCGCTGTTCACGGATTCATGTTTGAAAAAAACAAGTGGTAACAATTTAGAGTATTAGGTGCTCTACTCAGAGGTATCTGTGCTTAGAAAAAAATAGTTGATTCAGACCACTATGCACTCTATAGAGTACATAGTGCTTTAAATCATCATCCATTAACCAACTACGGAAGAGAGCTATGCTCTACCAGACTCTTGTTAGGCTTAGCATACGAGCAAGTTACCCAACCAACACAGCTGGCGAATACACAGACCAGAATCTTTACGTTGAACGAGAAGAACTAGAACGTGAAACATCTTCCATACGTCACTATGCATATCCTCAGGAAATGTGATAGTGACAACAGTTTATGTCATAGAAGCAAGTTACCCCACCAACACAGCTCGCGAATGTGTGTTTGAAAAAGGTGCTTAACGATTTAGATACTCGGTACATTACAATGAGAGAGCTGAAAGCCGTCCATTGGGCGTGTTTGGAAATAGTGGTTAAACGGTTTAGAGCACTGCGTACTCTGCTATACAGAGACAAGAATCGTTACGTGCAACGAAAAGGACTCGAATGTGCGACATCTTCCGTACGTCACTATAAATATCCTCAAGAAATGTGATTGTGACAAGAGTTGATGTCATTCAGATGTTGCACCTGATTTGTACAGAATGAGTTTTGATCAAAATATTTGAAGGGAGTATTGAGTGCTCAATACGCCTTTTTTCTCAGATCGTGTCATTTTACAGTGGCACATCTACTCGCTGGGCTATTTCACACACCACTTCCTCTAACAGGCGGCCTCACTGCGTTTCACTAGTAGGTACACTATCAAAGTGCCGTTATCGGTTGGGTAGTTTCTACCTAGCAAAAATGCGTACGTGTGTATTCGTCTTTCCAGACACAAAGAAGTGTCCGATAAATCGATTACATAAGTACTTCGTTCTCATCCGGTATTACGTGACTTTTTTTAGGGGCGAAGCTTCTTAAGCCATGCGCCCGCGATGTATGTATGTAGTAGTCATTGTTGTCGTAGTATTAGCAGCCATGCACATCTAGTTTTGTCCTTGGAATGTCTGCTGGATTGCGGTCTTTCTATATGATGAATATATAGTGAAAAATTGGCAGACTCTACGTACAGAGGGAATCGATGATATGCGAAGCACGAATGAAAAAGCTTGATATGTCACTTTAAAATCAGCACAATGTTACAAGGTTGAGGTATATGATTCCGTACATGGCTTACGTGCCATATTTATAATGTTTGGGTGTGTCATTTACCTTCGTCATTTATTCACGTCACGTTATACCAAATTTAGCATATGTGGAGCTAGCGCAAAGGCCGCGGGCACGCTACGAGCGTGGTATGTTGTCATGTTCTTGCATGACACGCTTGTCAGTATTATCATGTTTGCCCCAGTCATATATTTTCGTAATTCATAGACGTCACGTAACACCAAATTTGGTAAATGTGGAGCTAGCGAAATAGCCGTGAGCGCATCATGAAGGGTCCAATACACTCCATTGTAGCGTTGACGCACACGCACGCTGGGTACAGTGACGCTACGTTAGCAAAACGCGAACACTCTATGGTCTGACGCCAGGCGCGACCAGCGTCCATCGGCGCAGCCCGACGGAAACCGGCGCTAAATGCGAGAGGAAGCATTTCGCGCCGATGCGTTACCCAGACGCCACTGCGTGTTCCTCTTTTCGTGACGGAGGGACGCCGGACGCGCTGAAATGCGCATGCATCAAAGCAACGCAGTGCGGTGCGTGCCTGCGAGTATATGGCAGGACTGGTGCCTGGCGTGGCAATGACGGCGCGACGCGACGAAATGAACGCCCGCGAGCACGCGCACCGCGTCACGTCGAAATGTATTGGCGCCTTGACTGTGGCATGTAGTGATGTTTTCACATGACACGCATCTCATCATTATCGTGTTTGCACCAGTCGCATACCTTGGTTTGACGTCCCGTAATACTAAATTTGACGTATGTGAAGCTAGCGAAATGGCCGCGAGCGCATCATGAGTGTGGCATGCAGTCATGTTCATACATGACACGCATGTCGGGATTATTATGTTTGGATGTGTCATTTACCTATGTCGTCTGCTCGTGTCACGTAATACCGACGTTGGTACATGGCAAGCTAGTGAACTGGAAATGAGCGCATCATGAGCGTAACATGTAATCAAGTTGCTACATGACACACACATCATGTTTATCACGTTTGCGCCAGTATCATACCTTCGTCATCCATTCACATCCCGTAATACCAAATTTGGTATAAGTGAACCTAGCGAAACAGCCACCAGCGCATCATAAGCGTGGCACATAGTCATGTTGTTACATGCCACGCATGTCATGATTTTCATGTTAGGGTCTGTCACTTGTGTTCACCATGCAATCATGTCATACCGTACCAGTTTTGCAACATGCCATGTGAATGAAATCAGCGCAAGAGCAGCGGGACCATAAAATGTAAATTAGGACATGCATGACAAATATATCATGATTTTCATGTTATGACTACTCAAATATGTTTTCCATACAGTCATGTTATGCTTTACCAAGTTTGTATTGATATAATTATCGAAACGGCTAGGAGAGCTAAATGTCGTAGGCGGCTTAATAGATAGATAGATAGATAGATAGATAGATAGATAGATAGATAGATAGATAGATAGATACGCTCAAAGTCGCCGAAGTTCGCTAAGAATTCCTTCGCATTTAAAAGATGCGCGATGGTGGTACTTGGAGTGTTCACTAGATAGACGGACGGACGTACGGCTGCACAAACAGTTGCACGGACGGACGCATGAACGGAGGAAGTGAGAACAAACGGACGACCGTAAGCGCAAACGAACTGGCAGACGCTTCGCCCCAGTTTGATTTTTCCCCCAGTTCTTCTACCAACACACAGCAATACAGATCGTTGCTGTTTTTGTGTGTGTTGACTTCATCGAGTCGGCGAACGTAGGACGTAGGCTTACAAAAAGGATTTGTAGAATTTGTATTAAGGAAAAGCCGAGGGCAGCCTGGAAACCAAGGGTACTAAACTATACCTCCGGGCGTGCCGAGCTCTAAGAAAGATTCAATCTGCTCAACGTGTGCATTGAGGGGAATCACACCTAACACGCTGTTCTATCGATCTTCTTTACCGCAGCGGTGCGTGCTGCGAACTTCACTCTGGACATGAGTATAGTGGGGGCCAATTTTATCTCACAGTGTGCCTTTAAACCCGAAAACGTCCGTTTACGAGAGCATGAGCTGATGCTATCAGTTGCTGCAATCACGACGCTTGTGGAAACTCAATGTAGATCATGCTGGTGTGGACCCCACTTGCAGAAAAGAGCTCTAAAATACAGATACGTTGTTCAGCGCACGCGTGAAATAGCCGAAGCATTTGCATTACATCCAATAACAAGTACACAAGCCATCTACCTATGAATCTTTAAGATGACTATAAATACCTGTTAGACAACACAAGAATCATGTTGCGTTGTTACACATAAACGCATGCACACAGTTTTGACGAGTCATTGTTTTTTAGGTATATACGTTTTTCCCTTTCCAAATAAATTTCAGTTGTGAGTTCAGTGTTGTGTTCCTTCTCTGTCCAAATCCAATTCGTTGTGCTGTAAAATATTCTACGATGAACGCGAAAGTTCAAACAAGACCATAACTTTCTCGTCTTTCCTGTATCGCACTGTTCGGTACTATGAATATCTACCAAGAAGCTCAAGTTCGTCCACTTTTCTTACGTATACTTCAAATGAATGATAATGACGCGACTTCAGTGATGAAAAATTGAGAAATAGACTCAAGACGCGTGGAAGGTAATGCCATCAACGACCAATCAGAGAGTAAAGATTCAGTTCACAAAAACGTACGTGTGAAGAGTGCAGCCAGACCATTCTGTTTGTTAGAAGGTCTGATGGTTCCTTACACGCTTTCGTGTGCGTATTCGTATGTCTACACGTATACAGTATACAAACTGGCAAACGTTTCCGGCAGATGGTGTTGAATACCATCTCTATAAACTATGAGAGATAGCAGGAAGAAAACACATCAAACACAGATGTTCAGAAACATTACAATGAAACAGAATAATATTTTGTCGTTCTCGTCTTTATTTTATTCACAATAAATTTTATGGTAAGGTTCCTGCGGTCAATTTTGAGTCCAGTCTTCTAATACACAGCACATCGTCTGGCTTCAGACCGGCGGCTAAATTGGTTCGGCAAGTGCCCTACTTCAAGGAAACGCAGAAAAAACCTAAATGGGACGCATCAATTTGAAACTGCGCAGACGTGCACAGCTCTAGCAGTGCGCCAAAGCCAGCGTTTGCTTTGCAGTATAGGCTTCGACAAGGAGAAGGTGCCATTCGTTCACGCCCATTGCCTCGGGCTACGGCGAAAGCGAATCTCGTGATTGGCGAAGAACGCACGAAGATAAAAAAAGTGAAACGATTGAAGCCTTACGCTTTCGTGCGCCTAACTCTGTCCATTCGTTTTCCTTCTTACCTCGGCACCCCTTCGTTCTATTTGGAGAACATTTCGGGACTTTCGAAGGAGGGCTCGTAATCACAACTTCGGGCATCGTGACGTTGTTACCGAGGAAGCCGACATCATCGTACAGCGATGAACTGAACGGTCTGTATTTTCTTGTACCGTTGTTCGCCTCGGTGGTACAGCGCCAAAAGCACTGGGCTGCTTACCCGAATGTGGCAGGTCTGATCCTTGCTATGGCAGCGAATTCTAATGGAGCTGTGATTCTCGAACCTCATGCATTGTGTAGCATTACTACACGTTGAATAACACCAGATGGTTGAATTCTCTGAAGATTCCCACAGGGGCGTACTTGATAATAACGTGAATTAAGCTTATAAGCTCCAGTTGATAACTTTTCTCTTCGCCTTTTTTGTCAATTTAGTACTTGAAAGGTTCAGAGCTGTTCAGAGGTTTCGGCCTATAGATGACATTGAATGGTATGGTTATATGCAGTACTCACGGATTGAAACGGGGGTAATTTAGTGATAAGCAGGTCACATTCTTTCCTTTCCAATGCCTTTAGTTTTTGTCAGTTTGTTGCCATTTTGACTGGAACGCGTACATCAAAGCCAACAACACGTACGTCAGAGACATCACGAGACACGGCGCATAGCAGTCGTTATAGTAAAAAAACTGGATATCTGATTAGAATACGTGACTACTGAACACTTTGGTGGGAAACTGAAACCGCATTTGAGCAATTTTTGTTGTGGAATACACACTCCGATGCTCCATCCTGATCGATGCTGTGGCTTTGTAGTTCCATGCGAAATGATTTGTGGTGGTTAAAACGTTTACTACTTCACAGTATATTTTTCAGGGAACTACATGCTACTGCTTAGCCATCTTAGTGGGCTTAGCTTCATAATTTTGTAGAAGAATGGAAGCCTTGTCATTGATAAGATGGGAAAGGGGTGACTTTATGGCCCAGAGCCCTGTTGCAATGCGTCCATTCCTGGCCTTTCGAAATGTCAAGTCCGAGAACACGCACCCGACGCTCCACATGCTGGTCACTTCAGCGTTCTTTTCCTCTAATATTTACAAAATTTTACAGTCTGCATCAAACTAACTGTTCTAGGGCGTTCACATTGTAGAGAACATTATTACTACAAGAAAATGGGCACGTTTGTAGAATTTCATTCACGCCATTCTTGTTCTAGCTTTCAAAGCCATTCTGAGCTTTTTTTTATCTGTTATCCTTGTAGCAATTGCAGCGTGGAAATACCTCGCGTTGGCTGCACTATGCATCTATTGTACAGTCGCACTGCCACGTGGCAACGATGCATGCACTGGTTTTTATAATGTCGGCTGCTAATAAACATGACATCAATGGTCTGTCTGGAGACTAGGCTATCCGAGTCACTTACTCACCTGAATGCGCTCGACATGTTGTCGAAAGCGGGCTGGATACACGTTCGTTGATTCCGTGCATTCATCCTCCTGGCACGACCCCGCCACCACCGCCACCGCTGCTCGGCCATGACGACTACCGGTGCGGAGAGCTCCACAGGGACGTCAAATTCGTGAGATGCTTCGTTTCTAGCAGACATGGCTCAGCTGCCTTCACCGTCACCATTGGGCTTCGAATACCCTAGATCTTGTCCCTCGTGGTCACTGCCATTCGAGAACTTCTTGTTCACTACCGGGCTTCACGTGCGCTCCATGCTCTTCTGTAAGGGGTCGCGAACCAACATTGTCCTCGCGTAAACCGCGGAATGTAAGGCGGATATAAAGGTCGTCACCTCCGTGAAAAAGGCGTTCACCGACCACTTTTTCAACGAGCCTAACGAGCTATGTACCTAACGAGCTATATGAGTTAGCACGCTTCCACCGCCATTCGCAGCAACCAGATAATATGGCCGGCGCATGTTCACTGCGCTTAGGAAAATGCATGGTTGAATCCTGAAACTATCCGTTACCCAACAAAGAAGATCAGTTCGTCCGATCGACTGCGCTCGTGCCCTTGCTCGACCGCAAGTTCTTGGACAAGCTCTATCGGAATCCGAAAATGGCGTTGCAAGAAGCGCTGACGTACTACGTCGGCCGACACGAAGGTGCAGATAACGAGCGCAGAGCTCATAAGTTGGCAGAAGTATCGTAGTTTCGTGTCGATGCCACTCGCAAAGGAAAGCAATCGCAGGCTGATAAGACAACGCTATGGCTGCGCTCATTCTGCGGGTGTGCGTCGCACCCTCGTGCCTACTGCCAACTCTCCGAGCGTCCTGCAAATTTATTCACAATAGTGGCCATTTTGCGAACGAGAAAGAAACGAGACAGTAGGTACTACTCATAGATGGGCGCCCGCTTTCCTTCAAGCGTGGCTCGGGCGCCGGAGTTTCGGTTGTAGCCATTAAGTTTTTTGGCGTTCCCTCGAAGCTCCAAGTCCCCAAGAGCGCGTTAAGAGGCCCGAGCGATTGTTCCCTGCGGGCATAGGCACTCACATCACTCCATTGACCCACGTCACCAAAGAACCCATGTTCTAGCAACTGTTGCGATCGGCAAGCCACCCTTTGCCGTGAGCGCCGGGACGAAAGAAAGGCAGCGGCCTCATTTTGTGGAAGTAAGTTCCGATCTATGCGCTAGCCGCACAGTTGCAACGTACGTTCTGGCACAGCTGCCGCAACCAAACAGAGGAGGAAACCAAGCGGAGGGTGAAAGAGCGTCGCCAATTGGTTTATTTGTCCTTCGCTTGCGTGCGGCAGAGGTTCCAGCAAGTGCGTTGCGGCAGTGCGAACAGCGCGTGGAACGGCCCTAAAGGCCAAACAATGGTATGCCGAGTTCCGCTCCGTTTTTCTGGACCGTTTCAGTTTTCAGCTGGTCTGGAGACGGAGGCTGTGAACGGTGGGGCCACAGGAGCGCAATGCATGCGCACGCTGACTGGCCTACGCGATGTTCGCGAAGTGCAGGCAACCGCTTGGCAAAACAGAGCTGTTCGGTGGTGACTATCATCAGCAGACTACACAGAACGTATACCTTTGCCCATGCAGGTTTAACTTAAGCGAAGTACGTGCACAGTTATGTTCGGTTCTGCAGCGGCACAAGCTGCATGGTTGCGGTCGTGGATGCTAGAGCTGTCTTATCAAGCACGTAATCAGCCTATCTACACTAGGTTGCGTTCGGCGTGACATCGCATTATTTGAGCGTGGCTTGTTAGAACATAACATGTTAAACACAACGTTCCCGAACACGTGTGAAACCCGATGATTCAGGTAAGGAGCGTGTCGGCTCCAGCGAGGCACGCTGACAACGATCAAACAATCGATCGTGAGGTTACAAACATGTAGGTCCATACAGACAGACACAAAGCTTAATTTGCCCCCCCCCCCCCCCAGAAACGGTACTCCTCTACAGCAGCACCGTGGGCCGTTCCAATTAAGTGCGCAACGCCGGCACGATGCGACAGTGCCACGAACCAGGCTTCGGCAACCTGCTCCGGCAGAGCCTCATGCGCACGTCCCCACATGACGTCCGAACTACCCCTCCACCCCGCACCCCTTCCCCCTTCGGAAAACGAACATAGCAGTTTTAACCTGAAGTAGATTTTTCACTTATAAGCTTTGTTTCTAAATTGCAGCATATAGTGACATTTGTGCTAAAAATTCCCGCCGCTTCCATACATCTATTCCAGTTTTTCTTACATTTATCTCAATTTGATATTTCTTTTTCTTTACCTCTGCTGGATTCTTCACCCTCTCAACTGGGAATATCTGGGGACATCATAAACGTAATGCAATATTTTGACTCATACAGAGACCAGTGCAGTGGGCATGCACACACTTAATAAAGTTGACGTAACGAAAAGTGCACAGCGTGAGACAGCATAAAGAGAAACATTCCTCCTGCAATGTGTGCAGACATGATTCGATGCTCCCTTTTCCTAGAACCATTGACACCAAATGACACAAATACAGGAAACATATGACAGTGTACAGTGAAGATGAAAAGAAAGGTGAGCAATGTGGCATGTACATTCTCAAGTGTTTCCCATTTCTCTTTCAAGCGGTTGTAGACTGGATGGTAAAGAAATTAAGTTAGAGTCATCCATGATCCAATCAGCAGCCATACTAGTATCATTTCTTTGACAACAATGTCAGAAGGTGATGAAAACAGCACTCTGTACTGTTCATGTTTATTTTCAACCCACGTGTAAGTACATAGCTCTTCGCAATGCGCCCTTTGAAAAAAATGTCGATCGATGTGAGACTAAGTGTGAGCTGAAAACACAGAGTGAGATGATGAATTGCCCATTTCATTCGTTTTTACACGAGCCAGGTATGCAATCAGTAAAAGAATAGAATTTAAAGGGATCGTTTTCTGTTAAAGTAAACCTTAATGAAAACCGGAAGACAAGTAAGCCGATAAAGTTATGTGGAATGTTAAGCGTACTGTTTTAAGAGTATACATTGTAGCAATTGTGATAGAGATGTGCATAACAAAAAAGTGCACGAAAAGGTGCGAAAAGGTAAAATCTAAAACAAAAGTGGCGGTGGTATTGCTGGGTGAGCGCACTCGAGATATATCGTGACACTCGATACTAACTTCCACATGCGCCCACAGATAAAAAAGAACGCTGCCAGCAGTTACTTTGACGCGTCTTATACAGATACCAATTGTTGAGGCGAAACAATCACATCTTTTTAAAGAAATCGCCCTTGAACAACGCAACCTGAAACGCAAGTGCGCTGTCGTATACATTTCAGAAGCGCGACATGATTGCGAGGCACGCTGCACAGTAATATTGTGGTCACCTAGCATTTTTAACCTGCTGCACATGCATTGTTTTGCTGTTCACCCCCGTTGGAGTGCGGCTAACATGGCCGAGAATCGAACCCACCTTCGAAGTAAGCAGTGCTACACCATAAAAACCTCATCAAAGTCCGTGCCCCGCTGGAGGGCCGGTACTGTTGACGATTCTACTAAATTTTCTTAGTTTTTCATTGTTTTACGAGGAACATCATCGCTACTGCTTCCGTCATTTATTTTAAGTGTGAGGCAAGCAATATGCGAAGGCTGGCAGCGTTATGGCGTTTGAAGCGAGTGCGCGTTATGTATACGCGCGCCAAACCAAGATTCGAAGAGTCCGTGCCCTGCCGTAAGGCAAGGGTCCCACCAGGCGTTGCCACTCCAACTTCTCAGGGCTAATAGAAGCCACCGTTGATGCGCTAACACGGAGGCTTAAGCAAATTAGGAGCGCTCGGGCCTGAACACTTATATTTGCAGGCTTGTTTAGCTTACGTTGGTTAATGCGGGCAAGCTGTACCACAGGGAATCAAAAAACAGTACCCTGTACAGCTGTAGCATTGCACTGACTGACATTACCCAAATCTTCCCTGCGAAGAACTTTATTGAATGGCTATAGCCGATTGCTGTACGCCTGAAATGTGTTTGTATCTTATTGCCTATAATTCCTCCCCCCCCCCCCTTATGGAAGGGTATTCAAATAAATAAAAACATAAAGAATGTTGAGGTGTGATACATGATGACTCCATGATAAATCTCTGTCGACACCTAGGATATTGTATGATTGAATATACGGTACACTTTGCCCATTATTTTGTTTATGCAATAATTATCCAATGGTTTGCGCATGAAGGCCACAAAGACACTTTTACGGAAGGAATTTCCAAGCCTAGAATTCGTAGACAATGGGCTGTTCGAGCGGCAGCTCCTTGAATTCTCGCTCGCAACTGCAGGCATGTTATAGTGGACGTCCGAACAAAGAGATAATCAGCGTACATAGATAGTCTAACTGTACACGGCAGGTGCTCAGTGAGGGCAGTTAGAGTAAGAGTGGACATCACAGGACGCCACCTCGGGGAGTCACGGTAGCTGCAATGAGAGGAAGTTTGGACTCGCTCAATGGATTCCATGCCGACCGATTGTGCCCTCGCGATCTCCTACGTCAGCGTAGCTCTGGCCGACCAAGCTGACCCTACGTCACTTCGTAACGCCGACAAGAGCTCTCGCATGTGGTGCCCCGTCCTCGGACTCCTGTGACCGTGTTTCCATCTTTCCTATCTCTCCTATCCCTCGATATGACCTCGCTCGCTGTGCCAGCGCATCTTTCTCTCTATATATACATTTAACCCTATCCTTTAATTCCCTCCTCACCCCATCCCCTGTGAGCTACAGTTGAGGTATCGCACCCTGATGCAGACAGTAACGGGGCTCACTGTTCGTTTTTTTTCCTTCTTATAAACACAAACACTCCCCCCCCCCTCATCTTCTGTGCTCACAAAAAAAAGGATCACATGAAAAGATCACTGCGCGAACATGTGCGCGATCTTTATACCATGTGGGCTGCAACAAACAAACAAAAAAAAACACATGACACGTGGATTTTTTTAGTCTCTTTTTCTTTCTTTTTTGATAGAAATATATCTTATACATTTGCAATCGCAATCTATTATACTGCGTCACCATGAGACAACCAGAAACGAGACAGACCATTGCGTGGGCTATTCAGGAAAAGCTATACACCGCGTTTCGCTCATAAGGCTGAGCACCCACCTTATGTTGCCACCTCACGGCACACGCAAGTGTGAACAAAATCTGGTCGATCTATACAGTTTCGTATCAAGCCACCCATCATTTCCTGCTGCGACCCTGTTGGTCTTGATCGAAGAAACTTTGAACTTGCTACGAATGAAGCAGGCTTGAAAATGTAAGGAAGGTCATGCGTAAGATAGCACGACGTCAACATTAAATGAAGTCAGCAGCTGACGCCACTGTTAAGACAATGAAAAACTCTTGCAAGATTTTTGGCTTCCATTTTATACGCGGTCGACACAGCTGTCGCCCTAGTAATGGATGAGCGACTTTGCGACTTCATTGCTTGGACGCTGCAAGTGTACCCAATTCGAAACCTATTTTCGCCGGTAGTCGTGATAACACGTAGCGAACGTGTCCGCACTGTGTAGCCCTGGGGACACCTCGTGCGTAACACAGTGTATACCAATGTGAGCAGGTGGGAACGAAAAAGTACGCAAAAGTGGATAAATTTAGAGCCATTGCGCACTGCTTTTTTCTTTCCATTAGAGGTTTGTGTCAGTTTTGCGTTCTGAATGCCAATGACCATCTTGAGCACAGCTTTTCCCCCGCCGAACACGCACTGTTATATTACCATCTCTACACTCCAGGGTGCGCTACGGCCCTTGCTCTGCGGCAACGTTGTTTGAGCGCAGTTGCTATCGTGGGGCATTGAGCCACCTTATCAATTCACCCAACTGGACTGAAGCTCGTGACTTTGGTTAAGCATTTCTGTCAAACTTCGACATTTTGGACGTACAACATTAACTATTGCAAGTTATCTTTAAACTGTCTGAAGGTTCACGGGAGACAAAAATATGAGGAACACGTGTGCTGAGTTTGTTGCAGGTTGGTGGTATAGGTCTGTCCACTGTAGTTCACAACCACTGATAGGCCTATATTGATATGAACATGGCAACATCTTTTATCGGAAAGGTACTCATTTAGTAAAAAAAAAAACTAACGCTCTTCGAATTACGTACATCTTTCTGGGCACGTTACTTTATCTTAGTATAACAAATCCCCAGCGCAAACAAAACCCGCAAGCGACACACACAGCACTTGTGAGTGAGTGCGTGTTGGCTCTCTTCTGGGTGTTTTCTGGTACTGTAGTTGTTTTTTTACCTGTACTCTTGCATTTGTTTTCTTACCTAACGTTGCATTCGTTTGGCCAAGCATTGGGCTGAAGCCATTTCCGCAAAGTGCTTCCATGGAATGTACAGCCAACGCGAATCCTTGGAAACAATGAGCACTTGAGTGTGAGAGGGCTTTTTTGCAATTCAAGAAATAGCGTAAGCTATCAGGGAAAACAGGAAGGAGAAAGATATTACTGTGTTAATTGAGACTAGAATTTACACACCTATAGTGTTGACTCCTAATTTGTGCACCGAGTTGTATGGCATTGCTCCAGAGAATAAAGAAAACGTGTGCTGTTCAGCGCAGTTGAATTCAGCAACACTCCAGCATATAATCAAAGTTACGCGTCTTCAGCATTCGTTTGAACAAATATACATTTTGAGCTTCAAACTTACGGCATCGCACTGAAATTTTTTTCATAAAAACATTCACTCATAACCAGCGCCAGAAACATATAAAAATCAATTGATGTGGCCTATAATAAAAATACTGATGTACTGAGCCAGTAAATGTTGTAAACTAAAGCTGCATTCTTCTACTGTTGTGCCACGTATTCTATGGATACACTTTTCAGTGCTTAGAAAGGTAAAGGTATCCAGCGATAAACAATTTATTGTTATACGTATTATTGCAAATATATTTGTCATAAACATGTCGTGAATATATGTCTCCATGTGAGGTACCTCGGTATTCATGGTAAATATCGATAAAGGAGAAGCACACTGCTTAGCAGGGTAATGTAACTTCCTACCCTTCGGGGAAAATAAGAAGACATCTTCCTGACACACTTCATAGTGGAGAACGGACTGAATAAGCGCCTGTAACAGAGAGCCGGAGATTGACATATACTGACAGCAGAAAAGAAAGGCCTGCGCGTGAACAGTTTACGACAGCGTCAACTGCTGCAAGCAAACTGTGCTTTGGAATAATAAATCAACTAGATTCTGTGTGATATTTTTTTCAAATTGTTCATTTTTGAGTGCCGTTCAGTATTGTTCTTTTTTTCGATGCAGAACCTATTCATATGGAGTAGCCAAGGTAATGTCTACCTCAACCTATCCACAGCAAAACAGTTTGAACAGAACCGAACAGATTATGAGCGAAATCTAAATGCCAGAAGAATATGTCTAACACTGAGTGGCTTGCAACTCCTCCTCGTAACCCGATCGCATGTCTACCCTTTCGACGTCTCCTGTCCTCGAACGCCATCGTACCAGGTGTCACATGTCATCAACGTCCTGCCTTTCAAGCAGACAACGTCACGAACGAAGCAATGTACATAACCTGCACAAGAACTTGTCAAGCTGTCCTGCCAGTAGCTACCAGCGAAGCAGTGAGTCGGGCTTTCGGTTTAACGAGGACCGTAAGTAACGCCTACTTCGATCTGCAGGCAGACCTGCTCACGATTGTGCCACTCTACCAGCGCTGCCTACCTCATAAGCTTTTTTTCTTCCCTAGAGGAACTGGTGCAGGGGAAGACTGTAACGTTTGATGAACTTGCACCAAGGTCTACGGTGGGAGTGCTAGGACCCCTCCCGTTTTGCACCTTCTCTTGCAGCCCCACCCGTACACCGGGAGTGGCAGTAGGTTGAGAGGGTCAAAAAGCAGGGTTCATCGATTTACCATCGGGCGATAGGCAGTCGTTGAATTCTGCCAGTCGATTTGTTTTTCCTTGGATGCATTCAAACTTTCCTTATTATCTTATTTTGTTTACAAATATAGAACTACCTTTCATTCGTGAAGTTTCCAAAAAGTGGGGATGTCGCTTTATCTGAAACTACGGGGGCTGTTTTTTTCTGCACCTTAGATGACGCTACAGAAAGCGTTGTGTTAGAGGATCTCATCATATAAAAGTCAGGAATAGGGAAAAAGGTAGCTATATATTTTTTTTTTTTATATTTTTCTCTGGTGTTTCATGCTTTACTTGCTGTGAACAGCACTATTAAATTTTGTATATTACGAAGACAGTGCAGCAACAACTTAAAAGATATATTTCACGACATTTTTAAAAAAATACGCGCCTCAGGCCAAAGCACCCCTCAACTTTACTTCGGGTTCCCGTTGTTTCGATCTCTTTGAGATGTCGCCTTTTGAACAATGATATATATAAAATATTTAGAGGGCTATATGATCCTCATACCTGTCTTGATCTAGCGTGCTCTAGTTCTCGAGAAAAGCTCTGTTTTTGTCTAGACCAGATGCATGTAAAGAGATCGTATATGTGACCCTAGCACCGGTCAATTACTTAAACGCTTTTACTTCGCAATGCCGTTTATACCTTAGGTCGTGCCTGAACAAAAAAGCGATTTCTTTAGAGCCTCGTCGCCGTATACAACCATACCAATTCAACAGCATATCAGGTCAAGTAAAGGAATAGTAAAGTACCGCCATGTTAGCTGTGGTTAGGCGATCAAAAGTTGTGTTGGAAATAATAAATAAATACTGCTGGCGGAGCCGTAAACGAACTAAGACATTCTTCATGATGGTAAAATATTCTACGATTTAGCTGTGTCAATGCTTTTAACTACTTCAGTGACAGACACTGTGCGGGTTTTGTGTCAAGACAACGCCAATTGCTTGAATGTAAACATTCGATAGAAGGGTGTCTGGTTGGGTATGAAACTGGGAGATGATTTAGACTCCAACAAAAAGTTTTGAAGAAACCCGACGTTTCGAAACGGACTTGGTTCCTTCATCAGGGGTTCCTTCATCGGAGCTACGCAGCAGCGGCCCCTTAAAAGCACTCGCGGTGTTTGGTTGGAGTTTAAATCATCGCCCAACGCCTATTGCGGTAACGGTATTCATTGTCCGCTTCAATAACAATGTAATGAGAATTATCTATTTGATTTTATGAGTGAGCTAATTATATTCCAACGTTAATTCATTTTGAAAGAGTGCGCGAACAGTGCTACTCAGGTATCAAGAACCTCATCGACCTGATCAAGAGGATGGGGGGGGGGGGGTGAAGGCTTTCGCGCAAAACTTTCTAGAAGGTGGGGGGGGGGGGCTTGGCCAGCAGCGCAACCTCCTGGCCGTGCCGCTGTCACACATCAGTGCCCTTATCGTCGCGATAGTACCGAATTTTCTGCCCTAAAATGAGGGCCAGCGTTACGTCATGCCATGGGCTACATTTTACAAGCCAGTGTGGCTTTGTTGGCGATGCCCATAGTATGCTCACAACTACGCATTTTATACAATGACGTTGTGCTACCTCATGAAGTTTTGCTCAAAGCGAAAAAAAAAGCAAAGGCTACCACTTTTTGACTGGATTTCAATAAAGTGACTTCTATAATGCGTGAGCTGGGCAGCATTCATTCGTCTCAAGTTTTAACTTACAAAGTCCTTTATTTGTTCGCCGCCCAATGCAGATCGAAGGCAAAATCCGCCTTAAGTTTAATTCCTACCTATGCTACCATGAATCCTTGTCACGCTCCGGAAGATTTCTTCACCTAACGCAGTTTTGCACTGCCTCCATGATCGGAAAGATTGCAAGCTTTCTTCGCCTCACCTGGTTTTAAGCGTTTGCGTGCGATGTTCACACAGGGACGATGTTGACACAGGGACGATGTGATCTGATGACACCGTCGTGAGGCGTTTTAAAATTCAGTGGCCTCTAACGTCAACCGTGGACCATTTTTTTCAGCATTTGTCTTGTTAACTTCCATGTTTGAAGAGCATGTGTTCTACGTTGCAAACGTGGACAATTCAACCTACTACGTATTCATCTGCGAGTAAGCGCACTGTGTTAAAATAAATCTAATTTGCTCACATGATTACATCAGAAAGTTTAGTTTACATTTACATACGTTTCAGAAAGGAAGATAACGCTCACTGATTGACATCTTCATGGCAATGACATTCAACACACAAAAAAAATGGAAGATTCTATGTACAGTGGGAATCGATGATATGCAAAGCACGGATAATAAATCTTGATATGTCACTTTAATATCAGCCCAACGTTACGAGATGGAGGCAAATGATGCCGTTTATGACTTCTGTGTCATGATTATCATGTTTGGATGTGTAGTTTATTTTCGTCTCATATTCACGTCAGGTGATACCAAATTTAGTTTATGTGGGGATAGCGAAACGGACGCGAGCACGCTAAGAGCGTGGTGTATTGTCACGTTCTTACATGATTGATTGATTGATTTGTGGGGTTCAACGTCTCAAAACCACCATATCATTATGAGAGACGCCGTAGTGGAGGGCTCCGGAAATTTCAACCACCTGGGTTTCTTTAACGTGCACCCAAATCTGAGTACACGGGCCTACACCATTTCCGCCTCCATCGGAAATGCAGCCGCCATAGCCGGGATTGGATCCCGCGACCTGCTGTCATGTTCTTACATGGCACGCGTGTCTGGATTATCATGTTTTCACCAGTCATATATTTGGTCATCCTTTGACGTCACGTAACACCAAATTTGTTATCATGTGGAGCTAGCAAAACGTCCGAAGGCGTGTCATGAAGGTCCCATTATACTCTATTGTAGTGGTGACGCTCGCGCATGCTGGGCACAGTGACGCAACACTAGCAAAACGCGAGCGCTCTATAGTCGGACGCCAAGCGCGACCAGCGCGTGTGAGCGCGGCCCGACAGCAACCGGCGCGAAATGCGGCATGCTGCATTTCGTGCCGCTGCGTTACGCAGACAAAACTGCGTCTCCCTTTTTCGGTGACGGAGGGACGCCAGATGCGCCGGAACGCGCATGCGTCAAGACAACAAAGCGCGGCGCACGCCTGCGAATATATGGCACGACCAGCGCCTGGCGTGGCAACGCCGGCATGAAGCGACGAAATGAACACCGACAAGCAGGCGCACCGCGTCACGTCGAAATGCATTGGGGCCTTCACTGTGGCATGTAGTCATGTTCTCATAACACACGCATCTCATGGTTATCACGTTTGCACCAGTCACATACCTTCGTCATCCATTGGCGTCACGTAATACCAAGCTTGGCATATGTGAAGCTAGCGGAACGGCTGTGAGTGCATCATCAGTGTGGCATGCAGTCATGTTATTACATGACACGCATGTCGAGATTATCATGTTTCGATGTGCCATTTACCAATGTTGTCCGTTCGCGTTGCGTATTACTGAGTTTGGCACATGTGAAGCTAGTCAAACCACCGCGAGCGCATCATGAACCTTGCATGTAGCCATGTTGATACACTACACGCATCTCCTGTTTATCATGTTTGCACCAGTATCATGCCTTCGTCATCCATTCATGTGCCATATGTTTCAGAAGGACCAGAGAGACCGCAGTACCGATACGTCTTCGGTTTATTGTTGACAGAACAGAAAAAAAAAATATGCAGAGCGTGCCCCTGGCTACTTCTTCCTCGCCTCCGAGCTCCATCTTCCATCTGTTTTCTACATCTTCCCGCCGGCCAGATTCAACCAAAGCAACCTTCGAGCGAATACAACAGTTGAATCGGCCTCTTGACTAATTTTCCTTCAGGTGTACGAAGCAAGCATGTTCTTACTAGTCCATCCTTGGCTGGGAAAATCTTTTTAACCTTGCAGATTTTCCACCGTGTTCTTTTTCGTGCTTCTTCAAGCAGAAGTACATCTCCTTCTTGGATATTTGTGTAACCCTCTATTTTTCTGCTGGCACACTTAAGCTTCCTCAGGTACTCCTTTTTCCACCTGGTCCACCACGTTATCATTGCCTGTTTTCTCGCACTCCAGTAATTCAACAAACTGTATTCACCGAGTCTGTTTTCTTCCTGCTTGTTCATTGCTTGCCTGCCTCCTATAACGTCCGCCGGTGTGATGGGTTGTGGCTCGTTAGGATCGTCATACACATAAGTAAAAGGCCAGTTGTTAATTACTCTTTCTGCTTCAACAACCACAGTCCATAGTTCTTCTTCATCCAAAAGCCGAGCACCTATAGTTTTTGCCATAGATGTCTTAAAGCTCAATACGTCGTCTACGAAATTCCATTTCAGGCCCAAAAACTTGATTTGTCCCTCTTTTTTTATCCCTCGATCAAGATCATCTCCTTCTTCATCAAATAGTTTTCTTCGTTCGGCATCATTTGAAATCCATTTTCTTAATTTCATTCCCGCATTGCGAAAAATGTCTCGTGCTTCTTTGTATATCTTTTTCGATGTCGAGTATTCGTCGGCTCCTAGTAAAACGTCATCGACATAGAGTCCTTTCTGGAGTTGCGCCACAACTGCAGGATATTTTTCTTCGAATTTATTCAAATGTCGATGAATCATGGCCGCTATAAGGAAGCTACTTGGTGCAGTTCCGAAAGTAACCCTTGTCATCCTCCATGTTTTTATCTTCGGGGTTGGCATATCTTCGCTAGGTATTCTTTCCCACCACATGAATCGCAGTGCGTCTCGGTCATTTTCATGTATCTTGATCTGCAAGAATGCTTTTTCCACGTAGGCTGACATAGCAATCTTGTGATGTCGAAAGTTCATCAGCAAGCTTGTGATGTCGGGGTTTAGGTTTGGCCCCTTTTCCAAGTTGTCATTTAAGAATTCACCTGGATTCTGGCTTGACGATGCGTCAAAGACGATCCGTAAATTTGTCATTGTTCGGTCCTTCTTAATTACTGCTTGATGCGGCATGTAGTATACAAATTTGTTCTGTATATTGGATCCAGCATCTTCTTCGACGTTTTCTGCTATTTCTTGCTCAAAGTACTCTCGAATAGCTTTGTCATAGGCTAGGTGTTCATCTTTATCCTTGCATAATTTTTTGGTCACCTGGATAAGCCTCTTCTCTGAATTGGTGGTGTTGTCGTTCAATGCCACGTTTTCCTTCCATGGTAGCCGCACTTGGTATCTTCCTGACTTGAACTCCATTGTTTGTCGGACGTAGTCCAGCACATGTTCATCGTTCATTTTTGTTGCTGGGTTCTCCTTGATGCCCATGTTTTCCAAGTCCCAGAATCTCTGCAGTTCGTCCGCAGTCGTGTCCGACTTGGCACTGACCTTGAGTACCATAACCGTCGATGATTTCATCGGCGAACCCCAGGTGGTCTAAATTTCCGGAGCCCTCCACTACGGCGTCTCTCATAATCATATAGTGGTTTTGGGACGTTAAACCCCACATATCAATCAATAATTTCATCGGCTCACAATTAAGTCCTACAAGACCTTGGACCGTCCATCGCAATATTGTTTCTATTGCCATTACTTTTGGATGAATCTCGCAGATGCGACCAGTGACGACAGTCCAGTAATAATCTGCTCTAATTAATATAGAAGTTTCCATATTTTTCTTTCTTTGTCCGTCTTCTCGTTGTCATCAGCCAAACAAATTCCCATCGATCTTGCTCTTTCGTGTATTGTCAACGGTGGCGATGGTAGCACGTCACAGGATATAACTTCTATCTCCAGTGCCTCAATCGTGACTGGCTCCGAGATAAGATCCTTCCTCACGCTGACCTCGGCGACTTTCACGTCTAGTTCCATCTCTTCTCCTCCAAATGATCCTACAGTAATCCTTTCGGATATTTTACCTTGCACGCTAGTTTTCTTGCCAATCTTTTGAGGATGAATGTCCTCTGGCTCCCGTTGTCCAGCAGAATCTGTGCGTAGCACCCGCTGTCTTCTCCCTCCGTCCATGAAAAGGCTGTCTGCAGTAGTATGCACTTGTGTTCATCAGACTGCTGTGCGTGCATGTTGCAGGACTTGCTGGTGTCTAACCGGTCAGGTTGCGCGCTTTTACGCACTTGCTCAACATCACCGCTTTGCTGCTGTGCTGACTTTCCTGCAGGTGCACGTGGTCGACACAATGATGTCGCGTGCCTTCCCTTGCATGTTTTGCAGCGTACGTTAGCGCGGCATATCTTCGCCTTGTGGTGAGGACTGGTGCATCTGAAGCACCTTCGTTCCCGTTGCAAGGCTTCTTTCTTCTGTTGCATACTAATGCTTCTTCTGCAAGCTTTCGTGTAGTGTCCAGTCATCTCACAGAAGATGCATTTTTTCATCGAGGTGCTCTGAAGCGCAGATGTTCTAGTCCTCCTCATACTGTGCGGTGACTGGGTAACGTCGTAATTTTCCTCTCGAGTTTCTTCTCTGCTGCGTATATATATGTTTAAAAACTCCATAATTTGTTTCAAACTGCTCGTGCTATCTCTTGACCCTGAGTCTGATTCCGTAGTTGCTGCTCTGTTGTCACCTTTCTTTAACTCCTTCATCTTCATCTCAATCCTTATATCCACCGGTAGCGCAGATTTTACAACAGGAGCTATTACTGTGGCGTAACTATCCATTTCCACTCCTAATGACTGCAATGCTCGTGTGTTCACTTGCAACTTTTGGAAGAGTTTCTTCAACCCATTTACATCTTTAGGACTCTTCACTGCTTCCAAGTTTTCAAGCTCTTTTATGTAGGTCTCTTTTAAATTATCTTCTCGTCCGAAGGTTTCTTTCAAAAGAGCGACTGCATGCTCATAATTCTGATCAGAAAACTACAAACCTTCTATGAGGGACGCAGCTTCCCCGCTCAGAGACGCCAGAAGGTAATTAAATTTTTGATTCTTAGGCATGTTCCCTCTGTTATGCACCGATGTCTCGAACTGATGCCAAAACCTTGACCATGCTGTTTTTAGATGCGGAAGCATCTTATACTCGCGCCTTGTAGTGCGCCGTCCGCGCCGTCCGCACCGCTTCTCGAATATTCGACAGCTGACGCGCGCGCATGCGCCGTCGCGCCGTCGCCCACCATCTGTGCCGCACGCGCTTCTCCTTCGAGAACATTCGACAGCTGACAGCGCATGCGCAGTCGCGCCGTCGCCATCTGTGCCGCGCGCACGCTTCTCCTTCGAGAACATTCAACAGCTGACAGTGCATGCGCCGTCGCGCTGTATATATACTCAAGGTCGGCGCTCGCTCGCTCAGTTGCCGCTCGTCGGTTGGTTTGTACGGCGCGTCGACGTCCAAGGTCGCGGTGAAATGAATTCCAACGAATCCACAAACACAATGATCGACGTCCCTTCGACCAGCGCCGTCCTTTCGCATACGTGTGTACGTGTTCACTCATTTAACACCCCCTCCTACAACCACGTTAACCAATTTAGCCATCGACCCAAGTAAGTCGCAATTTAACACCCCATTTCACAACCACGTTAACCAATTTAGCCATCGACCCAAGTAAGTCACACTTTAACACCCCGTTAACCAATTATATGCTCCGCATCCTCCTCAGTGTTCCCCCGAGGGAAGCTGCGGGCAATTTTTTTCCCATCAAACTTGATCATCTCAAGACGTGGCGAAAAAGGAATTTTATTGTCCACCACATTACACACAAATTCGGTTCCACAAACACATACAAATTCGGTTCCTCATACACATACAAATTCAGTTGCACAAAATTATGGCACTTGACATTCACAATCAATCTATCACATGTTGGCACTGAATTGTTCTGGCACACAACACAACAAAAGTTGGTTTGTTTAGGTGGTTCTGAGGCCTTGGATCGGCGAACACGCCAAAACAACCCGATTGTTGACGATTTTAATGAAAGCACAGGACCATCTTTTCAGGAACTCCTCCTCACCTAGTGAAAAGAATTCCGATTCTAAATGATCCGTTACGATGTGGCAACTTAACAAGCTCTTGCGTCTCCGAGATTTGGATAGTACTTTGCACTGAACTCTCCTGTTTTGTCACTATTCTCGTAGTCAGTTGCGTCGCTTGTTCTAACTCGCGTAATCGCTCCTCTAATTTTGTCGTTGCAGCGACGATCTTCATCTCATAATGCAAAACTCTTTCAAATTCTGCCTCCGCGTCGTCTTCTTCAATGAACGGTTCTATCTGTTGGTTAACTTGTCTTAGCGTCTGTGACACGCTCTTCATCTGGTTCAGAAGCGTCATAGGTTGCGCTCGATCGGCGTCTTCTTCTATGTTCTTATCGATTTCGCTCGTAAGTGTCGTCACGATTGCTGGAAGCGTCTTCCGCTTCTTCGATAGGACCTCTTTATTCATGCCTAAAACGTGTTGAAAGAGCTCTTGCCTTTTTATGTGCGTCTCCAACAGTCGTCGGTTGTGGTCCTTCTCTCGACGGTTCGTCCTTGAGCCAGACGCCACTGCTTCGTTCTTCAACCCGTTGTTGCGAAGGGGGTTGAAGTCTGCGTCTGCCTTCAGATCAATCCTGGTCACGGCACCATGTTTCAGAAGGACCAGCGAGACCGCAGGACCGATACGTCTTCAGTTTATTGTTGACAGAACAGGAAAAAAAATTATGCAGAGCGTGCCCCAGGCTACTTCTTCTTCCTCGCCTCCGAGCTCCATCTTCCATCTGTTTTCTACACCATAATACCAAATTCGGTATAATTGAAGCTGGAGAAATGGCCGCCAGCGCATCATGAGCGTGGGATGTAGTTATGTTGTTACATAATATTCATATCATGATTATCATGTTGGCACCAGTCACATTCCTTTGTCATCTATTCACATGCTGTAATACAAAATTTGGTATCTGTGACGCTAGCGAAACTACCACAAACGCATCACGAGCATTGCATGTAGTCATGTCGTTACATGACACGCATATCATGATTTTCATGTTAAGGTGTGTCGCTTGTGTTCGCCATGCGATCATGCCTTACCATACCGGTTTTCTACACGCCACGTGAACGATACCACCGCAAGAGCTGCAGGACCATGAAATGTAAATTATGATATACATGTTGTTGCAAATTGCGTAGAGGACGAGGAGCTACAATATCATCATCGGGGATTAGAGCATTGCATTTGCAATAAAGAGATGTCGACGGGTTGGCTTCGCCATGGGCATGGCTGGTTGTTTGTTTGCTCTACATATTGATGCCGTGAAACCCGGGATGAAGGACTTTCGGAGGTGAGACGGAGCAGCCTTCATAAATTTAGACTGCAGTCACAGCCTCGAGGATATTTGTGAATCCCCCGTTGGTTGAAGCTGATGTGCGAAGCCAAAATGTTCACGAAAACCAGATCAAGAGGCATGACTCCTCGACATTGCTTGAGACATCGTCCGGTGAAGCGTTTGTGAAGGACACCACGTTGACTGCGACTTCACCTAGTGACGTGATCGGCCAGTGATTTCTCCCGTTTCCGACACTAGACTGGGTAATGGAGGCCCTGCTCGCAAGGCAAAATGAAGGGCGCAAGGCCGTCACCGAAGCCATCGCCAACATTGAACGTCTAATACACGTGGAGCATCCGTCACGGACTTTCAAAGAACTGGTCCATGCTGTTAGAACTCCCGTCAGCGTACACTATGAATGAAGCAAAGGACACGACAGTTACAACAACTCAAGTGCACATGGTGGACGGAAAAAGTTCTACTAATGAAAAGCGGGAAGCCTTTGAAGTTCTAAACGGGCATTCAAGCGATATGAAGAATGGGTGCAAGCCAAGGCCAGCAGATTCAGATGTTGCAGAGTCCTCGAAGCCAAGCGAACAAATGTCTGACAGAAGCAAATCAACACACATTCAAGCGAAAAGAAGCAAGAGAAAAACTGCGAGCGCTGAGGAGCCTGCTGCCTGTATCAGTCCTACGATTGATTGGTGGGGTTTAACGTCCCAAAACCACTATTTGATTATGAGAGACGCCGTAGTGGAGGGCTCCGGAAATTTTGACCACCTGGGGTTCTTTGACGTGCACCCAAATCTGAGCACACGGGCCTACAACATTTCCGCCTCCATCGGAAATGTAGCCGCCACAGCCGGGATTTGATCCCACGACCTACGGGTCAGCAGCCGAATACCATAGCCACTAGACCACCATGGCGGGGCATATCAGTCCTACGAGTAAGCTACAAACATAAAGGGGGAGAACAATGTGAACCGTACAAGCTACCTCGCTACAGATTAAGTATATTATGACAGGGCCAAAATTTCGAATGAATCAACCAAGTCTGGGATGGAAGAAGAAGGATGACGCTTCCAAGGTGAACACAGGCAAGGGAAGACATTCAAAGGCAAAACTTCTCAAAATGAGCCACACCA